>JABACO010000009.1:6329019-6359019 GCA_013339895.1 Ephydatia muelleri
AGCGCCGGTCGGCCAAGCTCCCCCCTCATCCTCAATACCAATTCCTCTTCCATGTCCCTCCAATGGAATGCTCCCCTCCAACCCGACTATGTCATCACTGCCTACACCTTGCACCATCGAGTCCCCATCCTTAAGTCCCAGTCAGAGATGTGGGCACCTCCTTCGATGGTACGGGCCTGGCTACATTCAGTGGGCACATGTTCCTTTGTGGTTTTATTAACCAGGCAACAGTCCAGTTCCATACCTACAACCCCAGCGGCATTCTCTTCTACCAGATCAACAGTGTAATATGACTGAGTGAAGCTTCATGGCAGGTTGCCATGATTAATATTTGTCGTTGGATCCAACAGTACCAGAACCTTCAACGATGGTCAGTGGCACACTTGAGCTTCAGAACTCATCGGTCATGTTGAGCTTGTACATCGGTGCGAGTGTGGTGCAGTCCCCTCCTGTGGGCAGTAACCTCTGTGATGGCCAGGGGCACGTGGTGCTGTTTCCAATACCTTCTACGTCACCGTGGATACGGTGCACACGGCGGCCATCACTGCCGCGATTGTCCCACTGCTGACCATGAAAGTCTACTTTGAGGGATTTCCCAGCACGTTGAGCAGATATGGCCCTTACAGCATGTGTCTTATCCCCTCCTGAATGGTACCTCGGTCCAAGTGGAGGTGGCTGCCTCCCAGTTTGTGAGGTTTGAAGTGTGTTCTGGGGACCCTATGCAGCCTTCAAGTGCCTGTGACTAGTGTACCTACAGACATCACTGACTGATAATGGTCTGAACCCCTTCTCTGGTGAGCTGCTGTGATGCTTTTGTATACCTGTATTCATGGTGGAAACTATAAATTGGGGTTTGTATTTGGGCATGTTTGTGTACTACATGTAGAGTTTTTGTGTTGCTGTAACCATGGCAATGGTGTGTAGCTGTATACACAATCCAATGTGTGTGTGTGTGTGTGTGTGTGTGTGTGTGTGTGTGGGTGTGTTGTGGTGTGTGTGTGTGTGTGTGTGTGTGTGGTGTGTGTGTGTGTGTGTGTGTGTGTGGGTGTGTGTGTGTTGTGTGTGTGTGTGTGTGTGTGTGTGGTATGTGTGGTGTGGTAATCGGTAATCATTGACTTTGGCCATCCATCCTCACCACCAGAGTACTTGTACAGTGTTACTTCACTGAACTCTGCAGGCTCCGCTGACAGCTCATGGTCCCTGACCCCAGGAGGGAGGTACATGTACATGTAAGCTGATCTGGAGGTGTTGGGGGATGGTGTTGTGGGAGGAGGGTGTTGTGGGAGGAGGGTGTTATGGGGGAGGGTGTTGTGGGAGGAGGGTGTTGGGGGATGGTGTTATGGGGGAGGGTGTTGGGGGGGATGGTGTTGTGGGAGGAGGGGATGGTGTTATGGACAACACTTCAGAACCAACTAACATTTTCAGATCTGACTTTGGGGATTTTCTCCTCTCTTTCTCTCCAATCTCCTCTTTCTCCTATCTCAACTCAATGTACATGTACATGTGTACCTCTCCTCCTGCTCGTGTTGTCTCCACTTGTGGTCATGGCAACCAGTTCTTCCATCACAGTCACGGGGGGCCTCAGCTCGCCTGCTGGGGGTCCCCAGACCATGATCTTCAACGTGCAGGCAGGTGCCACAGATGACACTTCAGACTGTTGTGACAGGTTTGCAACCAGTAACCACATATTTGGTCTACATATATATATATATACATGTAGCAGCGTCTACTGTTGGTGGTCAAGGGGTGGGGCCACCAGCCGCCATTAGCACATTGAAGTTTGGTAAGCAAGAGATAGATGGTCATCCTTATATCGATATCACCTTGTCCTCCCTCCCTCACCTCAAAACTACCACACATTCGCAATTAACATACACACACACAGTTCCAATTGGAGTGCAGTCTCCAGTGGTTGTTTCTGAAGGCACACACTTCCTTCACTTGGAATGGCTTCCACCTGCCCAGCCCAATGGAGTAATAACCCTTTATAACCTCAATTTGGGCGGCGTGCTGAGCTTCTCCGGTTTGAACACCTCAGGCCACAGTGGTATACAGTGGAGCCAACCTTCAGGCTACAGTCACAGGCCTCTCCCCCGCCACCCTCAACTTCTTCAGTCTGGTGGCTTACGACGCTGGTGGCTCCACCCAGAGCAATGCAAGCAGTGTGACCACCATCGAGAGCAGTCCCGATGGGGTGCCTTTCCCCAACGTCACTATCATCAACGCAACAGCACTCGCCATTGTTTGGTCCACTCCACTTGTGCCTAATGGCATCGGGACTTACTACGTTGTACTGCAGACAAACATCCCTAGTGGCTTCTCCTACGTGTCCACAGATCTCCAGCCCTTCACCGCGTACTCCTGCAGCATCCTGGCCTGCACCGTAAGAGGCTGTGGGTCCAGCACCCCGACCCTGGCCATAACTGCCAAAACCACCCACCCCCTCTCTCCTCCTTCCTTTCTTTCTCTCCTGTCTCACCTACTCTTCCCCCCCCCCCCCCTTCCCAAGTGGGCCTACATGTACATGTCCATAGCTGTGCCCAGCGGCGTAGTCAGTTACATCGTATACGTGAATATCACAACAGGAGAAGCGGGCATGTTGTGCATGTGTGTGTGTGCATGTGTGTTTGTGTGTGCATGTGGTGTGTATGTGTGTGCATGTGTGTGTATGTGTGTGTGTGTGTGTGTGATTGTGTGTGCGTGTGTATGCGTGTCACTGACTGTGTATACATGTATACGTATGTGTGATGTCATTGTGTGCAATCTCGTTATGTGATGTCATCCTCTTCCCCCTCCTTCCCCTAGCACTGGATGGATTTGATGCTGTGTCGGTGCAGAATGTGGGCTCCACCTACATCATTGTGTCTTGGGACTTGCCAACTCACAGTAATGGCATCCTCATCAACTTCAGTTTGTATTGCAATGGTGCTCTGCGGGTGTCCTGCCCCTTACTGTGATCAGCTACAACACCACCGGCCTCCTCCCCTTCACTTTGTACATGTACATGTATGTCTTCTCTGCTACTGTGTGCAACATGCGCAAATAACAGTGTGCATGGTACATGTATATGATCTGTGCTCAGTACGTTATCTGTGTGACAGGTCCCTCCAGTCCACGACCCCGCAGGCACTGCACTGCACCAGTTGGAACGTAGGTGTTGGGGCGTCATCCGTGCTGCATGCCAGCCTGCCCAGGTACATTGTGTACACTTCAATCACTTAGTTTGTGTTCCATCTTTCTTTGCTCTTATCTCTCTCTACTCCTGCTTCTCTCCTGTCGCACCTACTCCCTCACTTTCCTCCCCCACTACCTTTTCCCTCCTCCCTACCTTACCCCTCACCTCACTCCCCCTCCTCCCTTCCCCTCCCTCCCCTCCTTCCCCCCCTTTCTCCTCCCCCCCCTTCCTCCCTCCCTCCCTACCCCCTTACTCCCTCCCCCCCCCCTTCCTCCCTCCCTCCCTCTCTCCTGTCCTCCTGTAGTCATGTACATGTACACCAGCAGGGACATCTCTGGCAAATTACACATACCATTTATCCTCCCTCCCTCCATCTTACCTCCCTTCACCTCCTCACTTTCCCATGCTCCATCAGATCCTCCAGTACATTGTGATTCCAACCTTCTCAGCATGAGGACAGCCCTCCTGAGGGACCCCCTGATCCTGAGTCAGACACTGATGACAGTGTCATCAGCGTATTTATTAATAAGATCATTAACCCTGACAAGTCCTTTGGCTCCTAGGTGAGTACTCCACTCAATATGCCTAGACCTTATACGGTCATACCTTGGCACTCTTCCCCAGGACCCCGTGTGCATCCTTCTCCTACAACTCTCCTCTCTGCTAGTGGAGCATACTGCCCCAAACATTCATGACTCCAACAAGTCAGTACAGATACAGATGTGTAGTGTAAGCCATGTACTATTAGCATTTGACTGTCGGCCTTCTCCCTATACTCCCTAGGTACTGTTGTTTATGTTGGCCTTGGGGCCTGACGGCTACCACAAAACCCACAAGGGCAGTCCAAGGTGTACACTGACCTTCACTTGATTGGCAGATAGTGTGGCAGATACATGTACATGTACATGAAGATTGGATTTCTAAGGACAACTTGTGAGGGAGAGTGTGTGTGTGTGTGTGTGTGTGTGTGTGTGTGTGTAAGTGGTAATGCCAGTGGTTATCTTATCTCACATCTATGGGAGGAGCTACACCTCTATGTAATGGGCTTTATCTGGGTACATGTACTGTAGGCACAAGCGCTTCCATACACTCTTTGACTTGTTGAAATATGGGTTGATGTCAAAGTACAATGTAATGTGCTCTTCCCTAGACCCTATGGAGGAGCTTACAGCCACTCCCCCATACCCCAGCTGGAGCAGGACGTGGGCATGGGTCATTTGTCCCCCCCCCCCCCCACAAACTGGAAATCCTGGATCCCACTGAAATTGAATGTACTCTCTTGTCAGGATCAGCTGAACAGGATGCCCTTACAATGAAAGAGTCACCCCTGATACCGTTCTTCCTAAGGCCACACCCATCATGGGGGTGGTTGCAAAATGACTAACAGTTTTTGCTGCCTCTATCTATTGTTTTCTGTATCAGTCCCTGCACCATCATCTTTTACTAAAATGCTTGACCCTTGCACCCACAACGTACATGTATGTGCTTGTTTACTCATTGTTACATATATGTGATTCAATGGCTGGGCACTGGACAACATCACCACCCTGTTTACAGGTAGTAGCGCCAGGGCACAAAGAACATGAGGAGCCTCTAGCCGTGTCCATCCCTAGCCACCATTGGATGGAGAATTACAGTTCATTGGGTTCAAAGTTCAGGTCAAGACTAGGAGGTGTGACCAGTAGCCAGGATGCAGCATGAGGTGCTGACACAGAGAGCAGTCGAGCCTTGTCGGCAGGTGATGATGCTTTCAACAACATGAGAACTGGTGGTCCTCTAGTTTCTTTGACAGTACCCTTTGGTGGACAGGTGAGGCTGTGATAGCATCCACAGAGATTACTTCAGACGGGGAGACTATGCCTTATATTTGTGTCCCATAAAACAAATATCACTCCTAACAAGATCTTTGTATCACCTTCGGAAGCAAATCATTACTTAAAACAAAAGCTTACATATAATTAAGTGGCCAGAAAGCAATAGGCCTGTGGTGAAGTACTGGAATGACTATAATTAAGCACACACTAATGTATCATTGACTCCAATACTCCTGACCTATTTTACAACTTGCAGCACTCTTTCAGGCAGGAGCATGCCGATTAGTTCAAGAGAGCTGACACTGAATCACCAACATAGCTACACACATGGTTCTTCCATCAGTGAGTCTCTACAAGGCTGAGAAGACATGAAGGTCAAGAACATAGAATTTTATTTTGTACATGTTTGTTTATGATGCTATTGTTACTTCAAATGATCAGTAAAAATAAATTGTATACACATGCACACACATAATACATAAAAACACACACATAATACATACATGTACACATATGCATGTAATGTACACACTGTACATGTACACACATACATACAACACACACATACATAAAAGTACATTAATACTTGTACACACATACATAAAACGCATGTACACATGTGTACGCATATACATGTGTACATAAAACACACACACATACATACATGTACACACATACATAAAATATGCACACATACATGTACACATACACATAAAACACACACTCATACATACATTTTCACATATATACATGTACATAAAACACATACATACATGTGCATACACATACATGTATGCACACATATTTATATATATGGGACAGTTTGCAACAAAATTGCCCCTCAAAATTCCCTTGCGTTTGAATCACTATAACTTCCAAACGGTTAAGGCTGACTTCTTATTCTCAACACTTCATACTAAACCATTTCTGTATGGTGAAATACGTTGTGGGGTATTGCAATGTGTGATACCCGGCACTTATGCAGTTTCCCCCCCCCCCCCCCCCCCCCCCCCCCCACTTTATTATTCGATTAACGGTATCATACCATTTACGGTATCATGAATACATTTCAAACAATACAATACGAATAAATCTACACTGGATAAAATGCCCTAACATGTGCTACGAAGTCATGAAAGCTACATCCCAATCTTTGTCTCCACATAAATTCCGCTAAATACGTGTGTAAAAGTTCCCTATGTGCCCCGTATCGCTGTTTATGTTTCTGCTTAGCTTTTTGCCATACGCTTTCTATGTGATTAGTGCATGCTCCTGTGGTTGGATCTACAAAGTTTAAACTGTGATTAACGGTGAGATGCTGGTATCCGAGTGTCCCTATTGTGTTGTATGCCGCCCAGAGGTCCGAGATGATAGTAGTTCCAGGTGCGATGTACTTTTGTATGATAGGAAGTAGAGTTGCTGCATCTCTGCGATCGACTGGAACCATGAATCCTACTTTCGTTGCGACGTCGTATCCTCCAAAAACCCATTGCTCTCTCACTTGATGTCCGTCGTTGTACTTCCTGCGCACTAACAAACATTCGTCGATTTCTACCGTCTGTCCTGGTCCTCCTATGACGACTGGATTCCTAATAAAGTACTCCAAGCAAATATCCCTACAAAAGTTCTTCCAGTCGACTATGGTGTGTTCTCCTACGATCCCTAGCTGAAACTGTAGTTCGTCTTTAATAACGTAGTCCCTACACCAAAAATAAACAAATTGAATAATAGTAGCTATCCGTAAATGAGACCCTTCAAACCATGTATCTTTACGTACACTAATCTCTTTACTACAGCTTCTAAGAGTACACCTGAAATAAAACCCCTTATTTTTGACCGTATCTCTTTCCCTCAATGCCGTCGGACTACCACAAGAAGCGCACATTTTGTCCTTAGCTATGAGGCCGTTGTTCTGGCACCATGCAATTGCACTTATCTCGTCTTCCGTAGCCTTGAAGAGGTCGGAATATTTGAAGTCGTGGAGATCCGGAGTGGGAAACACAGCAGGAGCCAGAACGGGAACAGGTAATGCAGCCATCGTAGTAAAATGGCGGTAGCAACGACAGCTGGATTTCACTATAGATTTAAACATGATTATGCGGTCGCAGTGACAGCTGAATTTCACTACGCAGGAAATTATTTTTTCAATATTTCTAGAATTCAATTAATTAAAGTGGGGGGGGGGGGGGGGGGGGGGGGAAACTGCATAAGTGCCTGATACCCCACTAGGTTCAAACCCGCCAAATACCTTTCGGTTCTCCTGTAATCAAATCACTTTTAAAATTCGGTTTGTGGGTAGAGAGGTTCCTGTACTCATCACGGCAAATTGTGTCCCGCTATATCAAGCGGGAAAATGTGCATGTAGGGACCTCTCTATTTACAAACCAAATTTGAAGCGATTTGATTACTCCTACCGAAAGTTATGGTAGGTTTGAACCCGGTGGGGTATTGGACGTTGCAATACTTGCACAGAGCAAGTGCAGGCCCCAAAAAGTATATTACCATTGAGAAATGGTGTGGTATGAAGTGTCGAAAATAGGAAGTCGATAGCGTTAATCATTCGGAAGTTATAATGATTCAAACGCAAAGAATTTTTATAACATTTTATACAGTCATGTATTATGGGCCGTTTTCGTGGAAACTGTCCCATATACATGTACATGCATTAGTCTCGTCCCCAGCCTGATATGCATTGTAATGTAATCCATCCGCTGCTGTGTATGAGGGTCTGGGAACGAGACTATACATGCAATGTACATACACATATGGGGCAGAGAATCAAATGTTATAGTTGACACAAATCTTATGCACCTCAACTTAAAGTCGGACTAACTGTTGCAAAGTTAAAAGTGTGGAATCTTTAATAAGCATTCATTTTCAATGGGAAAGGTCACGTACCGCCAGTGTATGACTGCTATTGTACATTTGATGCTTCCATCGTTTGTACCAGACTTTACCATACATGTAGATAGTTTAGAGATCTACGACGTTACCTCACTATGTGTAAGCTCTTATCAGGCCCATAGCCAGGGGAGGATCCCCCCCTCCCCCGTTCGATGATTGAGTTCCGCCTCTTCTAGTTATGGTACTTATAAAAATGCATTAGGCCCGAAGGTGTCTCGCTTTCCCGCTAAACGCGAGGGGGACCTGACGGACTTCACCCCCCTCCCCCCCCACCCGCTCTCGTATTTGGCCCCCCGGATAAATGCTTTCAGAAGTATTAATCGATCCCCCCCCCCCCCCGCCTAACTTCCTGGCTACGGGCCTGCTTATATGTACTAACGCTCCGGTATATTACAGTTACACAACCATTTAGCCTATTACAGACGTAGCTACTGTAATCATGTACGTGTCACATTCATGCTAACCTAGGACTCTGAGACTTGCAAGATGCTTCCGTAAGAAGACTGGTTGGTTGTCATGCCCAGGCAATCCTGTGTCGATTCTATGAGTGGCAAACTCCTCTGTGTAATCGCCACCTCCGTCTTTGCAACATATAATCCCAATTAGTGCCCACTCTTATACAAGGGGTCATGCATATTGTTCATTAACTGACGATAGGGTGGCACGTGATGATCGTGGACCTTGAATGTGGGGTGTATCTCACTAACCATTCAAGGGAATTTGAAGGCCCTAAGCTCTGAAAAAATAAGTGCATTGATTACTCTCATGTATTCCGTGAGCAGGTAAGGAAAATATCATTTGGTTTGGAAACTATTGATGCCTGAATAAGGAAATGAGAAAAAACGAATGGACATTGGAAACCTTGCATAATTAATGTGGAAGTGCGGATATAGGTACTTAAGTTGCGAAAAACTGCACAAAATATGTCAACTAGTCCCCACATTGCAAATCCGAGAGCAGCTAGTCAGTATTTGGTTTTTTTCTGCAGTTAGCTGCAGTTTTCTGAATGCGTCCATGCATTTTCTATGGACATTGAATTACGCAATGACCGAATACCGCGTAATCCTTTTGACCGCCAATTTCTCGATATGAACAGAAGTTCACTTTGAGTGAGAATTAGTTTCCAAATAGATTACATGACAACGTAGCCGGCAGTAATCACACATCTATGTATAGTGACATTCTAATCAAAGTGGTCTACCAAATCAACTGCTTAATTAACTGAAGCACTAAAACCACACCATATACTCTAATATCTATGACTATACACACTCCTGATCACAGACTTAGCTCATTAGGTTATCTCTAGCTGCTTAGACGGGACTTGTGTAGTTTATTTTAATCTTGTTTTGCTGGACATACAAATGGTGCCTATTGATAAATACATACACACTAGTTCCAATTCCCAACCGATGACCAGCATAGATTCTGAGAACATGTATGTACACACCTTGATGGTGACGATGAATGATGGCATTTTCATTTCCTCGGGTCATTTATGTCCATGTAATGAAACCTTCAAGCAATACAACCTTTTTCTCATATGCTTGAAGAATTCTGTTCCATAAAACTCTTGCCTGTTTTGTGGTCACCGCAATCGTGAAAATAATTACTAGAATTCCTTATAATTTGGGTGCATTAATAAGATTACTGTTTAATGATCTGTTGCATGATGTGGATGAGTACTTACTGTATGGTAGGAGTGTATTAGTAAGAATCTGATTGGTGTGTCATAAGAATCAGCGTTCATTGGGATGCTTCTGATGGGGTGTATTAAAAAGAATCCTGCCTGCTTGTTTATATGTGGACAGCTATTGAAAGGTGAAGAATTGGTTAGGCACATGAAGAGTATTCTGTGTTTCAAGCCACAACTGATAAATATCTCAGTACATGTAATGTTTGAAAATATAGGACCAGTAGGAGGAATATGTGATTCACAACAGTTTTTCTCACAAAATCATTGTCGGTGAAATTTTCTATTGTACAATTTGTAGGATGCAAGTTGAGCAATGGAGGCGCTTGCAGCTTGTTTCATTTCATTCTGTTGTTGAAATTCTGTTGAAAGCAACCTTTCTTCTCAGATAAGGTTTGGCTCAACCATGCATGTGCTTCTGGAACACAGGAAGTAGACATGACCTAAGTGACCCACCTAATGATTGTAAATTAAGATGCCAGCTCCTCCACTGACTCACCTATGCTCTTGCACAGAACACCATTTTAAACTAGAAAAAAAAAAGAAATGGCATCAAAATGTGTACCACTGTGCTGAAAGCGTGAAAACTCTATTGTTTACAGAAACCGCGGAATCAATGATTAGGTCAAATGTGTATACAGTTCTATGAGAAACTATATTTTGCTTTCTCTAAACTAAAATTTTTCAGTGTAATGTTATACCACTTTTTGCATCTAAAATCATATAAATTGCTAGATTGCCAAAAGTAATAGCCATGTGGTTGGTTAGTAAAAACAATTTGCATACATTTCAATAGCATTCAGTTTAACATTGGTTTGAATAAATTAGAAGCATTACTACTTTAAAATTCAAGACAAATTCAAATTTAGGTGTTATAATAATGCTGCACGCTATAAATATGCGCACGCGCTCATGATGCACACACACACACACACACACAAACACGCACACACACACACACACACACGCACGCACACACACGCACATAGGTTGGAGGGTGGGGCAACTTTAATTTAGGCTACATTAATTGATATAGAGTCAGACACTTGGTACACAGCAAAAAAACGCATCGAATCAGTGAATGATTTAAAATCAATTGTTAAATCAAGGCATAATTTCACAGTAAAATCAAGTGCGCTTGATTTGCACTTGATTTTACTGTCAAATCAATTGTGAATCAATAATTGATTTGACGCGTTTTTTCACTGTGGTATTTTAATTATTTATATGCTTTATGAATCACAACATTCACTCAAGCTTTAAAAACGTCACGTCCTTCCGCGAAACATGTTACGGCCCTTTTTGCGGATTAGGACTAGCCTTTGCGCTAAATCTGCCTTGATTCCAGCTTAGTTGAGCTTGCTCATTGATTGAACCAGATACCATTTTCGTCACTCGGATATGTCCGTAAAAGCTGTGCACAACATGGCGGGCGTGTATTTTTAATTTATATTGTGTGACACTGAATATGTCAGATTACGGAGCGGGCATGAAAAGGGTCTATTGGTCAGGTGTAGATTTGTATGCACGGCGTTCCTTCAATATGATTGGTGCGGAAGCACAATCGCTACTCACCAAAAGCTTCTTTTCCATAAATATAGAATGCTACCGTTAGCGTGTCCACAAAAGACACGGACGCGCACGCGACATTTGTAGGCATAGAATAAGTGAAAGTCAAGTCTCGTGCACCCCTTTTCCTAACATCAAATCAAATATGGGCAACACGGACGGAAAAGAAACGCAAGCTGTACGCGGGATACAACCTGTCGGGATTCAGAACAAAATCGAGCAAAATGACGCAACTTTGATACAAGAACGCTCTGAACATATCAGAGTTCTTGTGGAAAGAGAGCGAGAGGTCGAAGGTGGTCAACAGCCCACGTGCACCTACAGTTCGTCCAAGACCCAATACGTCACCCAGCCCTTCTACCACTGTAGAACGTGCTTCAAAGGCGACAGCGATGGTTGTTGTGCCGCGTGTGTCAAGGTCTGTCACGCGGGACACAACGTCTACCTTGCTGACATGGCGGGGGGCGCATTCTGCGACTGCGGGCTGGCCGCGTCCTTGAACCCTTGCAAGCTCTCCGCCAAATGCACTCACGATGCGTACGGGCCGAAGTCGAGAATGCAGCCGTGGTTTGAGTGTACCACCTGTTGGGGTGAAGGGTCTCCCTTCGGTTGCTGCGAGTTATGTGCAAAGGAGTGTCACAAGGGCCATCGGCTACGCAAGCAGGAGACATCCCTTTCCGTGTGCGACTGCGGGCTGAACCGCCACAGGGGTGACGTGTGTACGTTCAACGCCGCGAAGACGCAGGGCGTCCGGCAGCCGTTTTACCGCTGCGACAAGTGCTTCTCTCGTTCCGATCAGGGGTGCTGTTACCCGTGCGCTATGCGGTGCCACGACGGTCACGCGATCAAGCCCTTGGGAGTGGTGGAGTCGTTTTGTGACTGTGGAAAGCAGGGGTGTGTTGTCAGTTGCAAGATCCCGCAACCTTGAAGCATTAATGGTCTAGTATTGCTGCATGTTTTAGATTGTGTGTGCATGCGTTGTGTGTGTGTGTGTGTGCATGTGTTTGTTTGACATTTGCTGCGTAGCTTAGCAACTAACTTTATTTACTATATAACATGTGCATGCTTCCGTGATTACACCCCCTTAACAGAAGTTCACTTTCAGTGAGGATTAGTTTCTAAACAGATTACACGACAACATAGCCCTCAGTAATCGCACATCTAATCAAAGTGCATGGTCTACCAAATTAACTGCTTAATGTACGAACGGACAGCGTTCGTTCCCGTGCATGTGGTTCCCGCAAATAGTAGTTTTAAAATGTTTGCACCATTTCTGCCGCGAATGCATAATGAATACCTCTGACCAACAATTTAAAAGTTTTATTCGTGAGAACCACCAATACAATCTGAAAAGGGGCGTGGAAGTACCAGTTGAATTGAAAATGGCGCCAGGACTAAAAGTTGGAAATCGTGTAAAAGCAAAAGCCACCTCTCTTTTCGGAGGCCGACGAGCGGGAGATATATTTGGACCTTGGGCCTGTCACGAAAATTTTTGTCCGCCTGAAATTTTTTTATCCTAGGTCAAAATATTTCAGAAACTTTTTATCCGGCACTGAAATTTTTTGTCCGCTCGTTAAAAAACGCACGTGGAAATGAAAAGAGCGATGTCTGGGAGCGATTCTTGCGAAGATGCCTTAGTGGATGATGTTTACGCATACGTGACTCAGAATAGTTATCCAATAGGATGCTCTGGCACGAGAAAGAGGCAGATTAGAAAAAGAGCGGAAAGATTTTCAGTCAAGGAAGGCCATCTATACTACACTTCGAAGAAAGGAGGAAAACAGGTAGAAACACGCGTACTTTCCACGAAGCATTGTTAGATCATAGTGTTTTGCGTAGGAACTTACTGTGAGGTATGTACAGAACCGAAAAGAGCAGATGCGGGTCGCTCAGGTTTGTCACGTGGACGTAACGTCAGGCCGTTTCGGGGTCGCTAAAACAGTTGCGAGAATCAAAGAAAGGTTTATGTGGAAGGGCATCCTAAGTGATGTGAAGAGCATGGTAAGTATTTACTTGTTTTGCTTAACATAAGGGATTAATAATCATTAACACACTAATACAGATTGCTGCTTGTGATATCTGTCAGAAATCAAGTGAGAAGCCACTTTCCTCTCAACCTGAGCTGCACCCAGTCCCTATTCATTCACCTTGGTATCATATGGGGATTGACTTCATTGGTCCGATTACTCCTGCTTCGTCGAGTGGCAATAGGTTTATTCTAACTCTTTCAGACTACTACACTAAATGGGTAGATGCTGTGCCCCTTCCTAGTAAGCATGCTACCGGCGTTGCTGCTTCTCTGCTGAAGGTACATTTACATGTATATCGTAATATTAATATTCTGTTTGTTACATGAATGTTCTTGGGTATATATAGATTTTCATGAGAATGGGACTCCCTAAGCTGCTTACAACTGACCAAGGCAAGGAATTCAGAAATAACTTAGACAAAAAAATTACAGAGCTGTTGGGTATTAAGAGGCAGTTCACGACACCTTATCATCCTCAGGTATATAATTTTTACAGCACATATTTATTCATGCATTAACCATACACCATTAGGCCAATGGCTTAGATGAAAGATGGAATCAAACCTTGAAGAACATGATTGTCAAGTTTTTGAATGAGAAAAAGGAAGATTGGGATGTCTACATTGACTGTCATGTGTTTGCCTACAACACTGCAAAGCATGCTTCTTCCCTTTATTCACCCTTCGAAGTGATGTTTGGAAGGAAAGCAGTGTTGCCTATTGAACTGTCATTTAATGATGAAGGAAAAACATTGTTGGATGACTATGAGAATCATGACACTCAGCAAGACAGTGTAAGCATATATATGTACAGCATGTAAATTATGCGCATTTAAGAATTTTCATACTTCCTGTCATGTATACTTAACCAATGCAAGAAAGGAGATTCTGGAGAACGTGAAAAGAAATGTGATGGATGCCCAAAGAATACAGAAGAGGAATTATAGCAGAAAGAGGGGCAAAGGATCTCATTTTGGCATTGGAGATAAGGTATTGAAGAAGGACTTTAGGCGCAAAAAACGAGCAGGGGGTGCCTTTGGAAAGGGCCTTTTCTTGGTGAAACGTTGTGACGATGGAAAGGTAGATCGTGCTCATGGAGATCATTTGAAAGTTTTTGTGGTACCAAAACAGATAGAATATTCGCACAAACCAACAGTTGAACATCAGAAATCACATATGTCGATGCAGGAGAATCACATTGTTGAAAACGATTCCAATTCTCATGAAAGCGCTTATGAAGATTGTAGTGGAGAGAGCGAAGATGAAATCATGCAGTATGAAGACAGAGTTTCACAGCCGAATGCTATTGATAATGCGACACTTCAAGAGCAGCTGTACTCCTCAAGTTTATTGCGATTATGGAGGTCAGGAGCTTGCACACAAATATATGAAGCTGAAGAGGATGATGAATATTTTGATGTAAGCTACAAATTTCTATTTCAACTATGTTTGTGTACTATTACATTTTATAACAGGAAACACTGCTGGAAGTACAAGACGGAGAATACGCACTAAGCAAGGATCTAGCTGTTTCTTTGTGGACCGAGTTCAGAGAATATTATGGATACACTTCATTAAGGGAAGTATTCAGTGGTAGCTTCATTATTGTTTAATGATCATCTGCATGATGAATTTAAGCAATTTAGCAAGAACGTTAGCTCATACACTAATGCATCTTACAACATGGTGAAATCAAATGAGCTGATTAAGATTTGGTTAAAATCTTGTAGCACCACATTGAAGTCTGTGAATGTACTGGGAAACAAGTATTTTTTAATGGATGGATCAGATCTTGATGCGTTATGCCTATAGATCTACAGCAAAAGGAAATATTGCTTTGACAAGGAAGTAACCAAAGAAAATTTATTGCAACCAAGTGAACCTAAGAACAGCATTTCAGTACCTGAAGATAATGTGCTTCTGTGTTTTGAAGAAAATGCATCGGATGACATACTTATGAGAATTGTTGAAAATGAGCAGATTTCTCAAATTTGTTACATGCCTGTATGTAAGGAATGGCAAAAAAATCGTTGCAATTCACTTGGGCTCCCATACATTCATGGAAACATTGAACATCACACTACCAAAGTGATGGTTCCAGTGAATCTCTGTCCATCTTCAACAGCCAGAATTGTTGCTGATGGTAACTGTTTTTTTTCGATCACTTTCATTTGTGCTTACTGGTTCACAGGACTATCATCAAGAAGTTCGCTTATTGGTTACAACCTACATTAGTTGAAATCATCGCTTCAGCTTTGTTACTTCAAACTACAATCTATGTCTATGGACCTTTTGGAAAGAGTAACAAGTGGCAAAAGCATGCATTTGAAAGTGAAGAAGAAGCAAACATTCATTACAATGAATGCATTTACATTACTAATATATCCAACCATTTTGAAACTGTTAAAAAGATGTAATTCTGTTTTGATGTGGATTAAATGTGCTTTTGTAGTTTGTATCAATAGTTTCAATACTGAACCAATAACTGACCATGTGCATAGAACATTTGGAGACCTTTGTAAATAGTGGGACAAAAGATTTAGAGTGGGACGGAAAGTTTCAGAAACTCACAGGAATATCATCATGAAGTTTGCTTATTGGATACAACCTACATGGTTGACAACTCAGCAAATCCTCAATTATCCTGCTTTCTTAATGGTGAAACAATGGATAGTTACATAGAACAGTCACATATGCAGTCACTGGGCGCATGGGCTACTGAAATTGAAATAATAGCGGCAGCCTCATTGCTTCAGGCAACAATCTATGTCTATGGACCATGTAGGAAGATGAAAAAATGGCAAAAACATACGGCACATAGAGAGAAAACGGATGATAACCATTGCAATGAATGTATATACATAAATAATATTGGGAAACACTTTGAAACAGTTAAAGGATGTAAATCAGATGTGATTAATTACTTATTATGCAATTGTACACCAAAAACCCATGTATGGACATTTTGTATTGGTCTTTGTCTTTTCTGTGTAAGGTTTACCATCAAAATGATTAAAAGAATGTCTTTATGGATAAATGCTTAATTGTTATGTTCAGTCTATTGCTTACCAATGTACTATTATCTTATTGGTGATCTTACTCTAGATGAAAATTTATAAAGCCATATGTAAAGTTATTGTCTTAGTCTATTGCTTATCAATCTCCAATTATTTTCTTAGCGATCTTACTCTATCTCAGTGTAGTGGAGCTGTGGTTTGTAATGGGATTACGTACAAAGCGGTTTATTCGACCATGGAGTACTGTTCTCACAACTATTGAGACAATAAGTTTCACAGTAGGACAAAATATTTCTGGTAGTAACGTTCTCACAAGTAGGACAAAAAGTTTCAGAAACTTTTTATCCCTGGGACAAAAAGTTTCTGAAACTTTTTGTCCTAGGATTAAAACTTTTAGTCCCACGGATAAAATTTACGTAGGACAAAAATTCGCATGACAGGCCTCGAGGCGTGAAGTCCATGGAACGGTTGTTGAGGTGCTGGGCAGTTTTCCCCTTCTCTCTTTCTGTGCGCATGCGCTCTTGTAAAGACGGCACTATACCAAACAAAACCAGCCGTTTCGTTAATAATTACGCGGGATACTTATTAGTTTCTATTTCCAGCCCGTTTGGATAACTTTATGTATGGGAAACCAAGAACCATCACTTATAGCTGTTTGAATAATTAAAACAAACACTGCTTTTCCCACTAGTACATGTAGACAATAACCAATGGAATGGGACCATGCCGCGGGAACCTTCCGTACAAACGGGAATTACGCGCGCGAGCTGATCGATGTACCATTGCATATCTCAGCATCTAGCAAGCACACGGAGTTCAGTGTTATGGGGAAGAAACAGCATTCAGATTGGCACCTGCATGTATACACTTACATAATCATAAATTGGCAAATAATGAAATAGTACTGCACGGAAAGTGGTTCCGGGCGGAAACCAATTTTCCCGCAAAGTTTCCGCTGGACGTTCGTACATTAATATTGCTCCACTAAAACTGAAACACTAAAACCACACCATATAGCTGTACTGCACACACTCCTGATCACAGACTTAGCTCGTTAGATTATCTCTGCTTTGATGGAAATAGGAATGGTCATGCATGGCTTGTGTAGTTTATTTTAATCTTGTTCTGCTGGCTATGTGTAAATGCCAGCATACAAATGCAGGCCCGGCGGAAGGTTATAAAAACTGGTAGGGCTAATTAATATTCATTAGGTTGACGTTATTGATATATGGGATCGTTTCAGCGAAAAGGCATGCTTTTTTTTCTTCAAGATTTCAAATTTTTTGATATTCTAGAAGTCTGAAATGTCCTCTACACATTGCTTCTTACGCACTGAGAATCGGAGTATCTGTCATGGAGTTGGGTCTGAATTTATATACATTTCGACGCAGGCGTTAAATTTCTATTGCGCGTACTGGAAATTTGATAATGGTATGCGTTAGGTCCCTTTTCGCGGAAACGATCACATATACATGTACATATCATTAATTATCAAAATGCCGGTCTGCCAAATTATGACTAAAATGCTCCGAAAATTCGTTGCCTGTGCTCTGAGTTGGCTATGAACTCCCTGGCTGCTTCTTCAAGATCCAAAGCATCCGTACGTTCTTTGTGAACGTGAAGCAGCATAAGATGGTTCAATCTCTGTTGAGACATAGATGAACGAAGCTATGTTTTCAACCTATACGCAGGCACTAAATGAACGCTCACTGGTAGCATCACCCATTATTTAGTAGCGGATCCAGGGGGGGCTAGGGGGGGGGGGGGGGGCTATAGCCCACCCCTCCCCCCTCAAATTAAAAATTCATAGTATACTTTGCATGGGTGTTTTAGGCGATAATACTATTAGTACAGCTGTTCATATGCAAGTGGTTAATTTAGTGCACGTGCGTGTGTTTCATCGATGGCAGAGAGCATGGCAGGACCATCTAAAAAGGCTAAATTCAAAATATACAGACAGTCCGAGTCTCTTTTCGAGCACTTTTCGCGATTGGGCACGTCGCAATCGGCGTCTTGCAGTTTTTGCGTAGTTTTGGAGGGTTTTCCAACGCAAAAGCGCTGGCTTCTGGGGCTCGGCCCCAGACCCCCAGCTGGGCAGGAGGGGTGCCCCCCTCCCGCACCCTCCCCGGGACGGCTCCGCCTACAGTCAGCCCCTCCCCTTTTCAGCCCCCCCCCCCCCCCCCCCCCCCCCCCCCCAACCGTCCAGGCTGGATCCGCTAGTGTTATTGAACAACACTGCCTGGACAAAAAACGAAGGCAGAAGAAACCTTCAACAAACACTGACGATTCTGAAGCTTTTCCTGAGCGTGAAGAGCGGAGTGAGTTTCACCGAATCGGATGTCTTTTATAGTGGATGGTAGAGTATACAGTTTCTCTACAGACTTTGCATAGCTTGATTCGTGTTTGCGAAACAACCTTCCAGTTATTGTAACCTCTAGTTAAAAGGCTTCCTCGGCATTTTTCGAAGTCAGTTCAAAATCTCTTACCGCCTGTACGAAAGTATGACAGAATACCTTGTCATCCTACTCGCTGTAGTGTAGCCATTTCCATTTGGAAAACCAGATCACGGTGCTGTCTTCCTATCTCCTTCGCGGGAATTAAAACCTGCTGCTTGATAGGGGGAGGGGCATCTAATACTGCGGGTAATTTTGCTTCAAATGTAGTGTGTATGTGTGTTTATCAATAGGCACCATTTCAGGGCCGGCGGAACCGGGTGGGCTATAGCCCTACCGGTTTTGGCAGTCGACGCCATTTACAACCATCTGTATTGTTATTTAATATTTATCGTTCGCGTGCGTATGCAATGGCCAGTTCCTTTTCCCAACCAATGACCAGCATAGACTCTGAGAACATGTATATACACACCTATTGACAACAACAAAGTACCGATGTGCAAATATAGTACTTAGTGGCACGGACGGTTTAGCTGAGTGCTTTCTTCAGCGCATTGGCTTTGTTTGTATTGTCTTTGTTATAGCGCCTCCAATACTGCTTGGTGTTAGGGGAGAGTTCCAAGTAGCTTCTCTTTGGTTCCAGAAGGCTCCATAGCCAACTTGGGTACTCTGATTCGGGCCTTATGGCTGGGTCAGCACCAGCCTTGAAGATGTTTGCTCCGACACACACCTCCATGTTCAGGTGTGCTTTCTTGGTGGACGCTGGCTTCTTCTTATCTTCCTCCTTCTTCACTGGTGCTTTCGTCTTGGCTGTAAAAGAACAGTTAATTGGTCAAAATCATGGACATTTCAGCATGATAGTCTCCATGGCTCCATGGTAGCCAATGTCACTCTGTCACACCCATGTGAAGCATGGTGATGTTACTATGGAAACCACAGCTTAACAATCTGGATGTGGCTGCAATGTGGCATTATTGTTGTGGAAAGGATACTGGGCCTTATTACTGCTGTAGACAACAATGTATTTCGACCTAAGGAATCCAGTTTATTTGTTGTACACAGGTGAAGAAATCATAGAGATTAAGGTCCAGCTCTCGCCATTATCCCCCAATACCACCCCTGTCTAACGTCCAGCTCTCCCCATTATCCCCCAATACCACCCCTGTCTAAGGTCCAGCTCTCGCCATTAACCCCCAATACCACCCCTGTCTATCAAACCGGAACTACCCCATCTGTTTAATGAAGATGTAATTATTCAATAGTTAACCCAACTACTAGTAACTGCTAAAGACGACAGAAGTCGTCACAATTTTCCATCCCACACCTAAACATAACAACAAGCCGTTACTAACAGAATAATCTTGGTTGCTAGAACTCCAAACACATGGGACTATACACCAGCACAACACAATAGGACACAGAGCTGGTCTATGGGATCTCCAGAGGTAGCTTACAACGAACCGGCCACAGAAAGATGAGTATTGATCGTGTGCAATAAGCGCCTAAATATGCACCAAGTATGCAAGGGGATCCTATTCATATGCACTGTGAGGTCCCACACCCTGTCTATGCCATGTACTTTGACCTCCCTATAAGTGCAGAGGCGGAGGAAGGTATTTAAGATTGGTCAGGCCCATAATTAATAATTAATTAATTAACTTGGTGCCCCAACCACATTCATAAATCCCCAAAAATTATCAGTCATAACTTTAGTACGAAATCAGATGAATTAGTTGCAGTGACCGAAAACTTTCTCTCGGTTTTCATTTCCGCTAATGAACTCCTTTGTGATGTTAGTAAGATCAATTTCATCTGTAAGCTCCTTGTGAACATTTAAAATTATTCGGTTGTTCATCCTCTCCTGTGTCATTGTCGATCATGAGTACGACTTCCCTCACCACATAGCGCTAAATGATCGCCCACTTGTGGAGTTGGTAGCAGGCATGACCAATATCAGCTTCACGACATTGATTACTTCATTCAGCACTATTAAAAACGTTGGACACTTTCTCATTTATGGTGGATGCAAACGTCTCCAATTTAACCTTTAAATTGGCTTCATTTATATCTCCCCACACCGGTAAGCTCTGTATCCAGGTTGATCAAACCTGTTGTTAATGGTTTCAGTCAACAAATCAAAACCTTCATAGTAAATCTGGCGATACCGTTCCATCAATGTTGAATGGAATTCAGCGAGCGCATTTCCATCCTCATAACGTTTGGGGATCTTACTGTGGCGTGGAAGTTGTGGCGCACTTTCCTCCAGTTCTTCTGCCATTTTGTTGACCTTTTTCCAAAAAAGATTGAAACTATCGTCACATCTAAGAGACCTTAGAGTGGCTACTGTTATTTTACCAATCACCTGCCCCCCCGCTGCTGATATGCTACTATGCTGTAGAGCCCGGCTAAGATTAATTATCACCGTGTCATAGCAATAACTCTCCTATAACTAACCGTAAAAGAAGTCCATTTGACCTCTGATGCGAGCGATCATCTCCGTATCTCGAACAAGGCTACAAGCAGGACCCCATAGCTCCGCCAAAACAGTGTAATTGTCCATAATACTAATCTGCACGAACTGTCCACCTTGTGGGACACAACACTCGTTAGCAGCTGTTAATAGGATAGATTAACAACTGCTAACAAAATACTTTATTTGCAATGAATATTTAATGAACTCGGGGGGGGGGGGGGGGGGCCATGGCCTGGTCCGCCTGACTGGTTCCGCCGCCACTGAAGTGATGGGAAATACCTGGGTCTAAACAACACTGAAGTGACAGGAGATACCTGGGTCTAAACAACACTGAAGTGACAGGAGATACCTGGGTCTAAACAACACTGAAGTGACAGGAGATACCTGGGTCTAAACAACACTGAAGTGACGGGAGATACCTGGGTCTAAACAACACTGAAGTGACAGGAGATACCTGGGTCTAAACAACACTGAAGTGAGGGGAGATACCTGGGTCTAAACAACACTGAAGTGACAGGAGATACCTGGGTCTAAACAACACTGAAGTGACGGGAGATACCTGGGTCTAAACAACACTGAAGTGACAGGAGATACCTGGGTCTAAACAGCAAATGCTTGGCATTGTTCACCAACATGAGGTGAAACATTTGCAGTACCATTTACATTGCTAGATTCCTACCCATTCAAAGCCTGTTAATTATATTAGGTTTGAGAAAAAACTGTATTACTAAAAGTCCACACAGTATTGAGGAAGCATGTTGTGATGTGGTTGTCCAATTAAGTGACAATAACAAGGTTCACGCACTAACAGAGAGAGTTTTTCATCTGCAATATTGAAGTAAAAGTTTTCCCCACTGTTTAGGTTATCAATTTTTCAAGTTATAATTATTTCAATTTGGATTTTTTTCCCACCGTAATCAGTTTCTATGCAATTTGATGCAACCATAACAATATTATGCAACTTTCATTCTTAAACTACACATTTCTTAGGTTTTTACCCTTTAAACGTAGCTTGATTTCCAAAACCAACAATGAATATATGAAACAATTTAAACTGCAAGCAAAAGGCCTCGAGCCCAAACTGAGGAGCAAAAGTTTGACATTCTCGTCACATACACTCAATGCAAGCCGAAGATGCGAAGAAACAATTGAGTAATCCGGGGCAGAAGCCTAAGGGACACTACCTACTACTGGTAGCTTGGCCATTCAACCAAAACAGTGGGACTTGTCTATCATGATGTTCTCAGTGGAATTGGCACCATCAGCAGGAGGTTCATGCAGCCATGCCATAACAGTGTCTACGAATGTTCTCCTTGGCGCATCTACACCTGTGCGAGAGAAGCTTGCAAGGAACGAGTGGGTTGCTGCTCTGGATTACTCCATTGTTCCTTCGCATCTTCAGCTTGCATTGAGTGATAATGCAAGAAGAATGTCTAACTTTTGTTACTCAGTTTGGACCTGAGGCCTTTTTGAGGCTTCAGTACTGCAATTGTTGTCTCCAAGGTGTTCTCAGTGCAAGTAGCCATCTCGTAAAAAACGATCCAGGTCTAAAATAGCTTGTTTCATATATTCATTGTTAGTTTTGAACTGCATGATGACTCAATCTATGTTAAAAATTTAAGAAATATAGAATGGAACACAGATAAAAGATGCAAAAAGTTGTTATGGATGCATCAAATCACATAGAAATTGATTACGGTGGAAACAAAATCAACATGGTACCAAATTGAATCCAAAATAATGAATTGAAATAATTAATGGTTTATAACTTGAAAAATTGACACCCTAAATAGTGATAAAACTGTAGTCAATATCGCAGATGAAAAATCTCTGTTAGTACATGGACTGTGATATTGCCACTTAATTTGACCATCACATTGCAATATACTTCCTTGATGCTGTCATGGATTTTTGACTCAGCCAAGAAGATTAGATTACGTCCCTTGAAATTAAGATTTCCATGTACATGTAGCTGGATATATGGGCTGGTGAAGGGAGCCAACAGCATCCTGAATGGCCTGGACTAAGACCAACTTTGAGCACAAAAATGTATTTAATGACATACATGGTGATTTGTATGGTCACATACAGAACATTAGTAATTGATTACGAAACTTAGTTAGCTAGATTTGCAAGTTACAATTGGTTTCAGCGAAATAGGGGAACAGTTGAGTCAAAAATTTAACCCATCTAAAATCAATGAACGATTCATTATTTAACTGTTTATCCCAAGTAGATAAAGCAAAATCTGCTCTCTGATTAGCCTCAATGGCAAGTTATAGAAATTCTTTACTTGAGCATTTTAGTTGGTTTGAATGAAATTAATCCAGTAACTAGAAATTTTTTGTATTTCTAGTTCACTACACAGGAATAATTATCTTATTGAATACTAGTCCTAATTATTAACCACAGCAATAAACTACACTGTTGTTAAATGTATGTACCAAATTTGTTAATATAAATATTTAATTTGCCTTAATTAGTACAATAAAATTCAGGTAAGTGGCTCATTTTAATTTTAATATGGAGCTAGAACCGTTTCAAAGCAATACATTTATTTACGGACACCAGTAGAAGCAGACACATTACCCAGTTTGCCCAAATCAAAAATCAAGAGCTTGGCTTTCAATAACTTAATATTTCAGCATTCAATGATTCATGACAATACGGACTCAAATCCCATAATATGTGGAATTATTAACAGCGATAATAGTACCGATCTTTATTCCTCTTGCCAATTATGTACATAGGTCGATACCCTTCTACAAGAATTAAATTAATGTTCACTTAAGCTTCTTTCTTACATATGCATAACTAAGTTGCCTGTTACACTTTTAGAGCTTACATTCACCAGGGACCTAAATAAAGAATTGATGGCTTTCACATTCATGGTACATAATGAGTGCACACCTTAGAGTGGGAATTCGTAGGTTTTTATGTATTTCTACAAGAAACCACACTGGGTTTTTCACAAAAACCAGAATTTTTGTGTGGGAATTTGTTCGTTTTCACCTTGAATGGTTTGAACAGGACAATAGGAATAGTCCATAGCTACACTCCTACTACATTCGGTCAACTGATGTAATTCTCCACTGCAGTACGTTAGTATAAGATTACCAAAGCAACTCCACTCGGGGCTTGGGTGTTAACCCTGTGGGGGCTACAGGTCCGATTAACCCTTACCAGTCATGAAATGTTATTGGTTTTACAAGAACAGTTGCTTAGATCCGTGTATTCCACCGTGACACCAATTTGGCGCAGCAGCAAAGCGCGAAAGAATAAATGCATGTGACGCAGATTGAATGTATATAAATTTAGTATAAGAGCTAAAGTATACACCGTATACACCGTGACATGATGTACTGGGCTGACCTGCATACGCTCTGGAACTCTGTTTCCATATCAGGCTACACGGCTGCACCTTGAAAAAGTTGTGACCTGTAACGCGCAATATCACGTGTGTCATCTCGCTGTGTCTCGTGCTCGAGTTTAGTTATTGCTCTAACTAACTTAATAATTAGTGTCAGTACGTACTTTTATTTTTTTTTTAATTAATACGTTGCATATTGCAATTTCATACGCTAGTCAGAGTGTAATAATGTAACTCCGTCAAAAGCAAATGAACTACAGATTTACTGCGTTAAACTGATACTCGTAATTTGCCACCAATTTTCCTTGATCGAGAGGAGTTATGTATACATGTATTAAACATTGTGTCATTCGGGTTGATTTAGTCGGCAAAGTGAATTGGTCAGTGCTGGTGATAGGTATCGATAACAGTATTTGGTGGCTACTAACTTGAATGAACCTAACTTTGATTTGAGCTTCTTTTCAATAACCATTATGCAAAGGTAACACTTTTGTTAAACGAACTGTCTGATGATAGCATAATTTGAATGAACCTAACTTTGATCTGAGCTTCTTTCAATAAGAAAAATGCAAAGGTAAGACTTTTTGTGAAATGAATTGTTAAGGTTTCACATTTCGTCAAGATCTCACTGAGGTCAGCTGAAACTACAAAACAAGCAACAGACACTTACTGAGGTGTAACTACACTGCATAATCTATGTGTGAGGGGGTGCATACTGCCACTGATATCAATAATTATCCATGTATTATTATAATGATTATATCTGAAGAAACATTCGGTAGCCCCATTCAGATATTGTTGGGAGCAAAGGACTTTTGTACATTTACCAGGAAGCTGATTTGGCTGCAAAGTTTGGCTGTGGGACCTGTGACCCTCTCACCCAAGTTCAGAACCCTTATGAGCTTAGGCTCTGAGACTCGGGGAGCAGCACCTGCTGGTATTCTCCCTTCCGCACTGGACTTAATTGGATTAATGATGCAACCAGAGCTGTTGCCACACCCAGAGCTGTTGCCACACCCAGAGCTGTTGCATATCCATAGTTAGTTGGGTAGGAAGTGTCACAGTTGGAAGACAATACCTGTGGTCATGGATCAGTCGATAGCCAACTTCCATTTGCCACTGAGCTTGTTGTGACAAAATTGTTCCCATTCTCCTCTAAGAGAGAATATGGCGGCAAGATGGTCATGAGTGTCCCAAGATACCAGGCATGTTCACACCTTAGCCCACACTCACTGGCAGAATCGCTAGAGCACTGTGACTGCAAAGACCAGGATCTTCAAATGAGATGACAGGAAACCATTGCAGAATGTGGGCCAGAAACAGACAGCAAAGCACACTTTTCCATCAATAACAGTATAATTGTGTCAAAAGAGAAACTAGATGGATGGATGGCTGTCACCTTCTTCAGAGAGGGTGAACTGGAAGGAACTTCCAGTCAAAGATGTTGCTCAGGTGAGGCAAGAGGTTGAAAATGAAGAAACATGCATGTACGGTTCTTTGTGGGTTCGTGTGATGGATGGAATGGCAGGGTCCTGTGTGCTATATAAAGCCGCAAAATTCAATGAAACTAGGAGTGCATATCTCCTGGAGATGAACACAATGAACAATACAAGGTTGTGTGCGTGTGTTCCGACGATATTCATTGTCAAGCCATGAAGTAGCCCTAAAGGATGACGGAAACGATGCTTGAATAGCGCCCGCTTTGATCATCCACACGGTAGCTTGAGAAACACACCCACAACGAGTACCCAAACGCGCGTTAAATCGAGTTTTCAAGTATTCAACACAAAACTATGACACAATAAACTTGCTGGCGTTTTGATAACTCAAGACGTGGACATACTGAAAGCGGATAGCAAGAGGAGAGAGTTAATGCAGTAAGTGTGTGCGCAAATGCAATCTATTTGTAAAGGCTAAGTGCTCCATTGTGAAAAGTCATTGAACCGTGAGTTGCCTAGCTCTTAATTTCACATAAAACGTACTCCACAAACGTGGATTGTGTATTTAAGGCTTGCGTATGTCAAGACTTCGTGCTTGCTGTCTATGCGACTATGGTATGATGCGTGTTTGTTCTAAAGGCACAGCACACGTGTATAGCGTTGTGTTGCAATTGTGCTCTGCAAACCAGCTGTCACCGAGTAAAGTGTCCCTGCAGTAAAGTGTCCTCCGAGGACAATTACTCCTGAGTAGCACGTGCGGGGAGGACATTGTATTCCGCTGGACACTCTACTCCATGACAGGATGACTGGCCTCAAAAAGCCGCTCGTCTATGTATTCCATACCCACGTGCTGGAGCTAGAACCAGTCAGCTCTTGAACTTGAAGTGCTGAGACCATGCCACACTCTGGAACAATTCCACACTCTGAAACCATTTCGCAATCTGCACCTGAACCATTCCATTTAACCATTCCACTTTCTGTGCTGGAACCGTTCTACCCTCACCACCCCACACCCAACCATTTCATACTCAGTTGTATCCAAGCTTTGCCCTTTGAGAATTGCAGACCTGGATGCAGGACTCATGCACAGATAAATGGCATAGAAGATGGCATCCTGTGGCACCTTATACATGTCCCCTGAAAGCACTTGAAACCTGTGTGTGTGTGTGTGTGTGTGTGTGTGTGTGTGTGTGTGTGTGTGTGTGTGTGTGTGTATGTGTGTGTGTATTTTTTTGTGTGTGCTTGTGTGTGTGTGCTGTGTGTCATGTGTGCTGTGTGTGGAGTCATGTGTGCTGTGTGTGGAGCGTTGTGTGCTGTGTGGAGCCATGTGTGTGGAGCCATGTGTGCTTGTGCGCTGTGTGTGGAGCCATGTGTGGTGTGTGTGGTGTGTGTGGAGCCATGTGGTGTGTGTGGAGTCATCTGTGCTGTGTGTGGAGCATTGTGTGCTGTGTGGAGCCATGTGTGTTGTGTGTGGAGCCATGTGGGCTGTGTGTGGAGCCATGTGTGTTGTGTGTGGAGCCATGTGTGCTGTGTGCACTATGTGTGGAGCCATGTGTGCTGTGTGTGGAGCCATGTGTGCTGTGTGTGGAGCCATGTGTGCTATGTGTGGAGCCATGTGTGCTGTGTGTGGAGTCATGTGTGATGTGTGTGGAGCCATGTGTGCTGTGTGTGGAGCCATGTGTGCTGTGTGTGGAGCCATGTGTGCTGTGCGTGGAGCCATGTGTGCTGTGTGTGGAGCCATGTGTGCTGTGTGTGGAGCCATGTGTGCTGTGTGTGGAGCCATGTGTGCTGTGTGTGGAGCCATGTGTGCTGTGTGTGGAGCCATGTGTGCTGTGGTGGAGCCATGTGTGCTGTGGTGGAGCCATGTGTGCTGTTGTGTGGAACATGTGTGCTGTGTGTGGAGCCATGTGTGCTGTGTGTGGAGCCATGTGTGTGTGTGTGGAGCCATGTGTGGTGTGTGTGGAGCCATGTGTGCAGTGTGTGGAGCCATGTGTGGTGTGTGTGGAGCCATGTGTGCTGTGTGTGGAGCCATGTGTGGTGTGTGTGGAGCCATGTGTGGTGTGTGTGGAGCCATGTGTGGTGTGTGTGGAGCCATGTGTGGTGTGTGTGGAGCCATGTGTGGTGTGTGTGGAGCCATGTGGTATGTGAAGCCATGTGGTCTATGTGTGCTGTGTGTGGAGCCATGTGGTGTGTGTGTGCTGTGTGTGGAGCCATGTGTGCTGTGTATGGAGCCATGTGGTATGTGAAGCCATGTGGTCTATGTGTGCTGTGTGTGGAGCCATGTGGTGTGTGTGTGCTGTGTGTGGAGCCATGTGTGCTGAGAGATGGCACATTGTATTTAATGTGCAGTATAGAAGCCAGCAACAAAATAGATAAATGTTGATTTTAGTAGGGACATTTACGACTTGCTACTTTTGTTCAATCCACAAGTAAATTTCTCCATCCACATGCATGCAGATGGGCAATGTGACCTCAAAGTTGTTGGTATTTTAGGGTATGGTATGTGAAGCACAAGAATGAAATACAATGTAGTATAGACAAGTATCTGGGTTCATATTAACACACTGTGTTGGGGAAAAGTAATAATGCCATTGGTTGTAGCACATTTAGCTTTGGGCTTTGCTTATTAATTATAGTGTGGACCTTGGATGTGTCATTTGTAGGTGATATTTGCAAAAGAAAGGTTGTTTGTGTGTGTATGTCTGGGGGGGGCGGAAGGAGGATGGCATTTTCATTTGCTCGGGTCATTTATGTCCATGTAATGAAACCTTCAAGCAATACAACCTTTTTCTCATATGCTTGAAGAATTCTGTTCCATAAAACTCTTTTCCTATTTTTTGGTCACTGCAATCGTAGAATTCCTTATAATTTGGGTGCATTAATAAGATGATCTGTTGCATGATGTGGATGAGTACTTACTGTATGGTAAGGACTGTATTAGTAAGAATCTGATTGGTGTGTCATAAGAATCAGCGTTCATTGGGATGCTTCTGATGGGGTGTATTGATAAGAATCCTGCCTGCTTGAGTATATGTGGACAGCTATTGAAAGGTGAAGAATTGGTTAGGCACATGAAGAGTAGTTCTGTGTTTCAAGCCACAACTGATAAATATCTCGGTACATGTAGTGTTTGAAAATATAGGACCAGTAGGGAGGAATATGTGATTCACAACAGTTTTTCTCACAAAATCATTGTGCAGTGAAATTTTCTATTGTATAATTTGTAGGATGCTTGAGCAATGGAGGCGCTTGCACAGCTTGTTTCATTTCATTCTGTTGTTGAAATTCTGTTGTTGAAAGCAACCTTTTTTCTCAGATAAGGTTCGGCTCAACCATGTGCTTCTGCAACACAGGAAGTAGACATGACCTAAGTGACCCACCTATTGATTGTAAATTAATTAAGATGCCAGCTCCTCCACACTCACCTATGCTCTTGCACAAAACACCAGTTCAAGCCAATGTATCATCGTACATAAGCTGCCCATAGTTTTTAATTTATTCATTGTCATTGAAATGGAAAAATGAAATGACCTAATGTATGTAATGTGCGTAAATCAGAGTCCATACACTGAGCTGAGTAAAGCCCTTACCACTCTTATAATTATGGGCAATGTAGTCACATGACTAGGTCACATGACTGGATCTATTAGGTACAACTTCCAACTCTAGTATCTGCACACATGGAAGGTACAAAGTGCAGGGGGCAACATATCATATTGTAGTGGGGCAGCATTTCATATTACGGTATAGGGGGCAACATTCGTATTAAAAGGGGGCAAAATATCATTTTGTAGGGGGGCAGCAGATCGTATTATGGGGGGGGGGGGGCATCTGAACATAGTAGGGGCAACATATCATTTTATGGGGGGGGGGAGCAACATATTATGTTGTAGGGGTACAGATCATATTATAGGGGGCAACATATTATGATATAGGGAGCAACATATCTGTAGGGGGGAACAGATCATGAAGGAGGAATTGAGTGGGGGGCAATGGATTGTGGTACACACAGTGTAAGTGGAGATCAGTTTTGAGGTGGGCAAAAGGATCCTTCTATACAGAGTGGTAGCACACTTCAGTGTTGTACTTGTGCTGTACCTGTGATGTTACTGTGCTCCGTTGTAT
>JABACO010000009.1:6364019-6529181 GCA_013339895.1 Ephydatia muelleri
TGCACGTAATTAGGAACCCATACGGCCTCTTTTAAATGGCTTCCGGGAGTTTGCAAACTTAGACCGGTTATTTTTCCCGCGCTAATATTGGGCTGTCCTCCGCTGCTATTGTGTATCGGGCACGTATGCACACAACGTATGCACATCCGCGTTCAACCGATCGTGACCTTTGGTCGCTATGCACTGTGAATTCATCTGCGTGGCACGATGCAAACCCGTAGACGTTAGGGTGGAAGAGCACAGAACAAGATATGAATATGTGTGCCGTTATTTATCGTGATGAACATCAGTGTCTTGATCCTCCTCCCCAGTCCACTTCGGAGAGAGAGAGAAAAGGGGGGAGGTGCCGTACACACAGTCTGTCAGACTTTTGGTCAAGACATGTTACATGGATACAGTTTCAAGGCACTTTCTAGTAGTGTTGTGTTGATTGAAACGATGAGGTAGTGCGGGCTTTAATCTTATGTCCTCCCCCCCTTTTCCACAAGGAGTTAGACATGTCTCACATCCACTCAAGCAGAGAGAAGCCATCCGATTCAGTGCTCGGTGCTGAGGCTACGGGCAAGCAGCTATTTAGGTATGCGATAGCCTAGTTTTTTTTTGGGGGGGGGGGGGGGGGGGGGGGGGGGGGGGCAATGGTCCTTGACACAGCCTGTTTGTTTGCAGCCAATTGACCCATACCCTCTCTCCACATGGTAATGGAGCATTGCTCCATTAAGCATGTCTGCCCTATGAATTTGTATATATGTATTTGCTTACATGTGTTGTGTGTTTATTTGATGAGTTTTGTGCTTGTTTGATGAGTTTTGTGTGGGCACACTGGTAGGGACAGCGTGGGCACACTGGTAGGGACAGCGTGGGCACACTGGTAGGGACAGCGTGGGCACACTGGTAGGGACAGCGTGGGCACACTGGTAGGGACAGTGTGGGCACACTGGTAGGGACAGCGTGGGTACACTGGTAGGGACTACTTGATTGCATGTGTGAACAGTGTCTAGTGACGGGTGGTAAGACATGGCGACCAAAGCCCCCTTAGGGTTGGGACGAAAGGTGGTGATGGCTTTGCCATTTGTAGGGCCATAAAAATGTAATGTGAGATTGTGCATGCATTAAAGAGGAAACAGGCACGCTGAGTGGTGTGTCTGGATGTGTTCAAGTAGCATGGCTGGGTGTGTTTTCTCCAACTACATGTAACTTTAGCAGCTTGCATTTGTAGTTGTGCATGGTGTTCTTTGGTTAGAGCAAATGTTATTAACGGATAGGAGACACATTGTTATTTTGTCGTGTTTAGGGGTTCGCGAAATTGTTTGACTATTTTTTTTTGCTCTTACCATTGCAAACAAGAGAGTTGGTATACATTTTTCATACCTGGGGTTGGTGTTTACCTGATGATGTCATTCTAATGCAGGCACGCCTGGGAGTGCTCTCAGCGCATCGATCAGGCTGCCAAGCTGGTCACTCACTTTGTAGATCTGTTCCATCCTGACCTAGTCAAGCTGAGGACAAAGTGGGTAGTAATGTGTATTACTACTGTACACAGCTATGGGGTGTGTTATTGGTGAGAGGGGATAGGGAGAGGGGGTTGGGGGAGGGTATAATCGTGACACATATTTGCCTGTGCACAAACTGTATGCGCTTTTCCTGTGTGTTTATTTTGATTCATAAGCCTTCTTGCCTTTGTTTGTGTACTTTATACGAAGTCAAAATCAGAATGGGAGCGAATAAACTCAGTTTAACCTTCCCTTTCTCTCTCACACTTGCTCACCGTCTGAACCAGACTGAGGAACAGCTGTGAGCGGATTTTGATGGTCTCCTGCTCCCAACGGCGCAAGACGGAAGAGCTGTTGTGGAAGAAAGTTTTTTACGACATCATTTCCCTCTACCGACAGCGTGTTCAGGTAGGTAGGCATGTGCAGCCAGGTACGTAATTGCAACTGCATTTAAAAATAAAAAAATTCTGATTGCTGTTGTTAGCTGCAGGGATGTTCGTATGTGGGCGGATGATGTTTTGGGTATTTGGTGTTAAGCAGCATGCTTGTCCTCGGGTTACCTTTGATGGTCTGTGAGTCTGGTTCCTGAGCCCCTAACGTGCTTAATGCTGGTGGTATTCAAGGTGTATGTATACACTTGCATTCTGGAGGTCTACTCATGTTACCTTGGAGTCTTTCCCCTTGAGTAAGCTCTGTTGTGTTGGGTAACCAGGCAGGCACCATTAGCCTGGAGCATACAAAAAATTAAAAAAATTGTCTAAGCACATTCTGCCTCTTTCCTCTGTCATCGTTATTTGTGGTCACAAATGTATGGTTTTCTGGGCCCTGTGTGCTATCCTGTTTAGCTCCCCATCATAACAGTGATTGCCCTAAGAACACTTAGCTATGACACTTGAGGGCAAAGTGGGTGGCCCTAATCACTCTTGAGGATCCTGTCACTCTTGATTAAAGTGTGCTGCAGTGTACACACACCTCAAGCCCCCCTCCTCCCCTTGGTAGACCCTTCTAAAGTCACTGGGACTGCGTTCTCCAACACCTCCTTCGCCTTCTCCAATGGGGTTGCCATATTTGTACAATTGTGGTAGGGCTAGGGGCAGTTCTGTGGGGTTTTGTCCACACCTAAATTTGATGGTTCTATCTGTGATCTGAGTTACCTCTGTATCAGCTACTGAGCACCTTGTGTGTACACCAACCTGCGGTTTCCTTTCGCCGCCCTGCTCAGCCCTGCTACGCCTCTAGCGGCCAATCGTGCGTGACGGATGGGCAAGGTCGAACAGATATTCCAGGTCACACCGATTGTTCAGAAATGCCTTTTGTTCACCTTGCAAGCCAGCTGGGCATAATTTGATTAATTGGTGCATTATTCATTGATCTGAGAGACCTTTTTTTTTCATTTGGTCTTCAATTGAGTATCAGGGAGACATTGTACCCTCTTCCCTGTGCTAAACCAGGCAGTTTTCAGAGGGCACGTCCCACTTTGGTGACTTAATTAGATCTACAGTAGGCTAATATACACTCATGCATACATGTATGTAGCTCAAGTCTGATCTAGACCGACAAAGGGGTCTGTGGTTTGGTCAGCCATCAATGTGATGCCTTTCTGGATTTCTTGTTCAAAATACATCAGCTTTTCTAGCAAATGTTTTTTTGTTCTTGGTATTTTGTGGATATGTGTGTGTTCCTTTGTGTGGTTGTGTGTGTGTGAGTGACTGTATATTTATTTGTGTGTGTTTTTCATGCTAGTATGTCTTCTGTTGGCTTTGGTATGCCATGCGTGACTTCCTCTGGTGCGTAGTTCAGGTCCCTTTGCCTACAGTTGGCAGCCTCCCCAATCCCTCCCCCATCTGCATTCAGACTGACTTTGCTGTGGGTTTTGTCGCTCCCTTTCTTCATCTTCTCTATTACCATGGTCCATTGCTCCACAGGAAAGTAATTTGTCTAACGCTTGACTTACTCTTCAGGTGCCTGGGGATGTTGCCTCTAACCATGTGACCTACCACACCCACCTGAGCGAAGCACTGGCTTACTACAGTGAACTGGTCCCTAGGCTGGAGAAGCGCTATGGTACCAGGATAACAAGACTGGATAGCTCCCAACTTGAAGGTGTGCGTGTGTGTTGTGTGTGTGTCTGTTGTGTGTAGCGTGTGTGTTGAATGTGTGTTGTGTGGTGTGTGTGTGTTATGTGTTGTGTGGTGTGTGCTGTGTGTGTGTGTGTTGTGTGTGTGTCAGTGTCATGTGTTGTGTGTGTGTCAGTGTCATGTGTTGTGTGTGGTGTGTTATGTGTGTGTATGTTGTGTGTGTGTGTTATGTGTTGTGTGTGTGGTGTGGTGTGTTGTGTGTGTGTTGTGTAGTGTGTGTGTGTGTGTGTGTATAGTGTGTGTGTGTGTGTGTTGTGTAGTGTGTGTCATGTGTTGTGTGTGTGTTGTTTTCCCCCCATATTAGTGGGCCCAGGCACTTGAGAGTGGGCTTGTACTCAGAAGTGCTATTTGTGTACTTTTGGTGTGCTTAGCATAAGTGGGAGGATTAGATTAGGAGGAGATGTTTATTCAGCTCTCCACTTATGGAATGATGCTTTTCATTACAGCCCTACATTACATCATCTGTGTTGAGCTCACAGGGAGGGTGGTGTGAGTGTTTATAATCATATGTGGGTGATGTGAATGTGTGGGGATGTGTGAATGTGTGTGTGATAGTGAGGATGTGTGATAGTGTGTAAGAGGAAGTCTTGTGTGATTCAAGGTGCCAAGGGGGACACTGAGCAGGTATGATGGGAGGAGGTGGAGAGGTTGGAGGCAATCACACTGGGTTGTGGATAGCAAGTGGAGTCCATGGGCTGTTGTAATGTGTGTGTGTGTGTGTGTGTGTGTGTGTGTGTGTGTGTGTGTGTTTGTGTGTGTGTAACTGGAAAATGCGATTGCATGTGTACATGTGTGTATGTGTATGAGCATGTTATATGTACTGTATGTATGTCAGTGTATGTATATGTGATGTATTTATGCATGTATGTATGTTTTGTACATAGTTATATGTGTGTGTATTTGCGTGTGTGTATTTGCGTGTGTGTATGTGCGTGTGTGTATGTGCATGTGTGTATGTGCGTGTGTGTATTTGTGATATTTGGGTGTGTCTTAATGGGCACAACTTTCCATCCCTGCAGAGCTGGAATGTGATAGTGCTGATGTGGAGTGGCTGAAGGAATCCTGCTATAGGTGCCTGTTGTACATGGGGGACATAGGTGAGGGGAGAGTGCCATGGGGGACATTGGTGAGGGGAGAGTGCCATGGGGGACATAGGTGAGGGGAGAGTGCCATGTGGGACATAGGTGAGGGGGAGAGTGCCATGGGGGACATAGGTGAGGGGGAGAGTGCCATGGGGGACATAGGTGAGGGGAGAGTGCCATGGGGGACATAGGTGAGGGGGAGAGTGCCATGGGGGACATAGGTGAGGGGAGAGTGCCATGGGGGACATAGGTGAGGGGGAGAGTGTCCATGGGGAGACATTGGTGAGGGGAGAGTGCCATGGGGGACATAGGTGAGGGGAGAGTGTCATGGGAGACATAGGTGAGGGGAGAGTGCCATGGGGGACATAGGTGAGGGGAGAGTGCCATGGGGGACATTGGTAAGGGGAGAGTGTCATGGGGGACATAGGTGAGGGGAGAGTGTCATGGGGCATGGGGGACATTGGTGAGGGGAGAGTGCCATGGGGGACATAGGTGAGGGGAGAGTGCCATGGGGGACATTGGTAAGGGGAGAGTGTCATGGGGGACATAGGTGAGGGGAGAGTGCCATGGGGGACATAGGTGAGGGGAGAGTGCCATGGGGGACATTGGTGAAGGGGAGAGTGCCATGGGGGGACATAGGTGAGGGGAGAGTGCCATGGGGGACATAGGTGAGGGGAGAGTGCCATGGGGGACATAGGTGAGAATGGGAGAGGGGCCATAGATGAGGTTGTGTGCATGTGTGTGTGTGCATGTGGTGTGTGCATGTGTGCATGTGTAGTCAAGAGGTCAGGTGATGGTAGGCAGTCATGATGGTTGTGGTTTGGGTCTGGGTGAGATTGGGAAAGGATGGGAGGGAGGGTGTTGGCTTGGAGGTGTTTATTGAACTCCTTTTTTGCCCTTGCAATCGACTACAAGCTGCAAAGATGGAGAGTCATGTGATAGAGCTTTACACTTGTCAGATTCCTGGTACAAGTGTCAACACAGCCCACTGCTTTTTTCCATGTCTTTTGCATTGTCACATGTTTTTCTATTGGTTCTTCCCCCTCCCCCCCAACCCCCCAACCCCCCAATGGTGCATGAGTTTGCATAGTGCTGTGTTAGCATGCATGCATGTTTGTGTGTGTATACAGTATGTGTGGGCTTGTGCATGTGTGTATGTATGTTTGTGCATGTGTATGTACAGTGTGTGTGTGTGTGTGTGTGTGTATGTGTGTGTGTGTGTGTGTGTGTGTGTGTGTGTGTGGACACTAGCTGCAGAAATCCCCTCTGGCTATTGACAGCTCCTTATCCATCCACCCCATGTGTATCCAGGGAGTGTGTCTCACCTCCCACTCTCTCTCTCTCTGTCCCACCCTCCCAGTTTTCTTAGTACCAGTATATCAGCAGCAGCTCTAGATAGCTGACCTGGGATTGCCCTTTGCTGGTTGGATGAATGCCATGCATATTGTATATGGATCCAGGATAGTGCCTATGATTTCTTGTACATGTTCAGACATTTGGAACATCTCCCTCCCCCTCCCCATATGGTGGTAGGAGGAGAAAGGCACTGTGCAAATATTGAATACCCTTCAAGGTCTCTTATCAGTTTTGGGGCCAGTCTGGTGCATGTACATGTAGCTAAGGTGCTTCTGTATTGAAGAAAGTATAATGTGTAGTGTGTGATGGTGTAGTGTGTGATGGTGTAGTGTGTGATGGTGTAGTGTGTGATGGTGTAGTGTGGTGATGGTGTAGTGTGTGATGGTGTAGAATAATGGTGTGGAGAATGCAACCAGTTGGTCAACACACTTTTGTTGAATGGAGAGGAAGGAATGGAGAGGAAGGAATGGGAGGAAGGAATGGGAGGAAGGAATGGAGGAAGGAAGGGAGGATGAGCAGAGTATAAGAGAGAAGGAAGACGATGATAGGAAGAGTGGGTGGCTACAAAGATGGAAAGGGGGGGGGGGGGGGGGGGGGGGGGGGGGGTGTTCCCACAGATGTGTGTGTGGCTACTGTCAAGCACTTTATGTACGCGCTTGTACCCTTACATACAAGACTATTTCCACTGCTCCTATTAGATTTGTGCCTTGAATATAACCAGGCAGGCTGGTGCATGCACACACACTCACCCACACACACACACACACAGAAGATAAATTCATCCCTTTGCCAGTGTATCTTATCAGTTCAGCCCACAGAGTGATTCTGTCTGTACCCACCCTAGATAGCCTTGCTCTGTATTTTTTTAATTGTTGGTTTATCTAGCTACTAAATTGTTTGCTGTGCCAGCGTGTGTGCACTACTTACCTGTAGTGATCAGCAATGGTCTGTGACGATGGGTGTTATTCTGGAGGGTATGAATCCGATCACCGTTGGTGGTGAAACAGACTAATTGGCTTTGGCTTATGTTCTTGAGTCATTCATGCGATGATGGATGGTTATATTTATGGGCTGAGTAGTGGTGGAGGGGTTGTGTGTGTGTGTGTGTGTGTGTGTGTGTGTGTGTGTGTGTGTGTGTGTGTGTGCATGCATGTGGTGTTTTTAGTTGTAGTAGAGTAAGCTTTAGTACATGTGCACGTAGATTTGTTTACTGGCAAACATGCGGGCTATGAATTATGTCAATTTTTCTATTTTGTCGGTTGTGCGGTGAGTGCGTGTCACACTTCTGTGGGCCTGCAGTGAATTTTATGTCTTGACACGTGGGTGTTGATGCGTTCTTGAGCACCTTGTTCATCCAAGTGCACTTGTGTGTGTTTCTGTGTGTACCAGGTGTGCATGCCTATGTTTGTGCGTATTACGTGTGAGTACATGTGTGTGTGTGTATGTGTGTGTGTATGTGTTTGTTTATCTATGGCCGTGTGATTGTGCAGAGGGGTAGACATGTGTGTTGTATTCATGTGAGTGGGTGGATAGGGATGCTGAATGATAGCATCTGCAAATGTACATGTATACAGGTGCCGAAAGGATTGCACTGAAGGTTCGTAGTGTGGGAGGAACGCTGTATCACATGGGCTTGCGTATGCACTGCTTGTGTGGGTAGAGTGTGTGTGTATGGTCTGACCGGGGTGCTTGTGTGCATCTTATCTTTAAGCGTGCTTTGCACAGCATATTGTGTGGTTCTTAACACAAGTCTGTGGACACACTTTTGAGTGGCGTGATGTACCTGTATGAATGTGTGGGCTCACAGTTTACGTGGACATATGTGCAGACTTGGGTGTGGATCTGCTTATACCTTGTTGTTTCTCGAGGTGATCCGCACTGGGCTGTGAATATGCTCAGAGCATGTGTCTAGCCTTCTCCAGGAGGGGATGATGGCTGGATTGATGACTCAGTTTTCAGAAGCAGTCAGACAGCAAGGTTTTGGTTATGCTGAGTGCAACGTTTATGGCAAGTCGTGGTGGGCATGTAGTAGGCTGTGTGTTAAGCGTGCAGCGAGGGTCCCTCCTGCTGTGAGGTGCTGTGAGGGTTCCTCCTGTGAGGTGCTGTGAGGGTTCCTCCTTCTGTGAGGTGCTGTGAGGGTCCCTCCTGCTGTGAGGTGCTGTGAGGGTCCCTCCTGCTGTGAGGTGCTATGAGGTTTCCTCCTTCTGTGAGGTGCTATGAGGGTTCCTCCTTCTGTGAGGTGCTGTGAGGGTTCCTTCTGCTGTGAGGAGCTGTGAGGGTTCCTCCTCCTGTGAGGTGCTGTGAGGGTTCCTCCTGCTGTGAGGTGCTATGAGGGTCCCTCCTTCTGTGAGGTGCTGTGAGGGTTCCTTCTGTTGTGAGGTGCTGTGAGGGTTCCTACTGCTGTGATGGGTGGTGTGCAGGTGGAGGGGGAGGGGAGGGTTTTTTAAGTCATCTGTGTGGCGTAAGGCTTAAATGGTTTTAAATCTCCTTCAATGTGGGAAATTATTTATCAATCCACATGAGACCCGACTGTGGGCATGTCCTTTCCTTGCTAGGCCCTTCCCTGACCAGGTCCATTGCCTTGTCTGTAACAGAAAGTCCTGTAACAGGGTAGACATTTTGTGATGCTAGTTTCTGTTGCGGTACTCTTAAGGAACCGAAATGTTTGCAGTAATTGGCTATTGTGGAGACTGCATTTTACTATGGTTGATGCTGAACTGTAGGCAAAAATACTACTTAATCCTTATGTGTGCATGTGTGTGTGCATATGTGTGTGCAGATGTATGTGTCATTATGTGTGTATATGTGTGTGTGAAGATAAAAACGTAAACCCTTTATTTACCAACCACTACTTGTTGACTGACCTCAATGAAAACGGAAGCCGTCATGTTAACCACAATTTGTCAGCAGTTGCTAGGCATAACAATTTTGGTGTGGGCCTGGGTATGTGTGTGTATGTGTGTATATGTGTGTGTGTGTGTGTGTGTGTGTGTGTGTGTGTGTGTGTGTGTGTGTGTGTGTGTGTGTGTACAGTATGTGTGTACAGTATGTGTGTATCTGCTTGAAGTGCGACTTGTGCACTCGTAGTGTTTACTGGATACATGCTGTTATGAGAGAATATCGTCAATCTTGTTGTATAGTTACATGTGCAGATGTAATTGCAAACAACAGTGGTTTATGTGTGTGTATGTATGTGTGTGTGTGTGTGCATGTGTGTGTGTGCATGTGTGTGTGCATGTGTGTGTGTGTGTGTGTGTGTGTGTGCGCGCGGGCATGTTGTATTAGAGAGGTCATGTTGTGTGGTGTGGTTATTGTTGCATCTCATTATCAGCATATCAAAACCACAGCATGAATAGTGGCACGTATCTGCATGCAGTACCGTATGTAAGCTGATGATCATATTATGCATCATGTGTATGTGTTCATCCCTATGTTGTGTGCGTATCAATGCTTAGTTCGAAGGTGTGTTGCCGTTGCTGGTGACGTTAGTGCCTGCCTGTGTGTGTGGGGGGGTGCGTAGATGATCTGGCTTCCATCAATGGGGAAGGAATTCCATGCACCTCAGCAATCTGTTGTATGTTCAAGTGTACATGAATACGTCTGTGTACATTTAGCATGTATCGTGTGTTGTGTGCGTCAGCTTATGTGTGTATGTATGTGTGTGTGTGTGTGGTGCCAAATAGATTTCGTCAAAACAACAGAATTTTTCATTGAGGTTGTCTGTGTGTATGTGTGTGGTGTGTGTGTGTGGTGTGCGTGTGTGTGTGGTGTGTCTGTGTCGCTGTATGTGTGTGTGCTGCACACCTAAACTATTAAACTTTTGTGAAGCTCTTGAGCTCATGAATGCGTGTGAAAGTCCCCATCGCCTAGTTCGCCCAGCCACAGTGACTTCCATCCGTCACCTTCTTTGCTGGGCCACTCCCATCCATCCAACGCCTATCGACCATAAGGTGGTACATACGTAGCTCTGAAGCCGAACATGTCGCAACCACGATATTCTGAGGTGTGGTTGCACAGGTGTAGCCCACAGTGGTTGCCATCAGCCACACACCAGTCACCTTTTCATCTTGATCGCCATCTCCCGGGAGACAGTGGTTGCTATGTTTGCAATTGGTTGCGACCAGCTGTTAAAAAAAAAAAAAAAAAACTCAATACTTTTGCAACATAGGGCAGTGAGTTGGCATGTGTTACAGTGGGTGTGGCTATTGGGTATTTAATATCCTGGCCCATAGTATATAATCGACGTAGCCAGGGAATTGAGGTCAAAGTACAAGGAGCAATAACTGCAGTACGTAGCTAAGTTGTACTCACACGCTGCTCCCAGCTTGACCTGTGTGCACATGTACTTCCTGTTCTCTCCCTGTGTTTTCTGTGTGGACAATGTCAGTATGTGGTGACCAAGTATGAATAAATATCTCAATTCAAGTGCATGCGTATTGTTGCCCTGGTTCAATTGAGTATCATTTGAGTACCCTGTTTTTGCTCGCATCTGTCTTGCATGACCTGTGTGTGTGTGTGTGTGTGTGTGTGTGTGTGTGTGTGTGTGTGTGTGTGTGTGTGTCTTAGATACAAGTACAATCTATAGAACCTCACTTGAATACAGCGGTCACCTAGTCGATCCTGATTTAAGCAAGCCACTATACATTTGCACTGCCATCTGTATTGTGTCCACCTCCATTAGACAGCCAAACAGCATTGGCCTTAGGTATGACTGATTGTGCAGTTATGTAAATTACAGAGTTGTCTGTGTGTGTGTGTGCACGTTGTATTGCATTGAGGCAGTGTGGGACATATACAGTACTCCTGTAGGATGAATTTGCTGCGCACATCATAAACTTACAGTGAAGTATGTGTTCGTGTGCATGTGTGGGGACTCCTGCACATTACCGCATGTACCTTATGTGAGCACAATTTACTATCCATGAAGCGTAGTTTCCTATGGTTTACTATTCATGATCGTAGTTTACTATGCACAAAGGCATACATGTGGTGTGTTGGGTGTGGTTTTGCAAATGCAAGACACATGGTGTTGGCTTGTTGGTATCTAGTAGTATACGCTAAATTTATGTAGACTGAATTGTCACGGAAGAAGAGTGTACATGTGAGGCAGCTACAATGCTGGCCAAAGTGATCATATAAGCTAATAACTTCACTAACGACTCTTTGCCTTAGCAGTGAGTGTGGTCTCACAGTTTAAATATAGTTTTAAGATAAATGAATTGTCCTGTGGGACTTTAAGTCCTGTGTGTGGAAGGGAGGGGACCTCAAGGTGTGTGGAAGGGAGGGGACCTCAAGGTGTGTGGAAGGGAGGGGACCTCAAGGTGTGTGGAAGGGAGGGGACCTCAAGGTGTGTGGAAGGGAGGGGACCTCAAGGTGTGTGGAAGGGAGGGGACCTCAAGGTGTGTGGAAGGGAGGGGACCTCAAGGTGTGTGGAAGGGAGGGGACCTCAATGTGTGTGGAAGGGAGGGGACCTCAAGGTGTGTGGAAGGGAGGGGACCTCAAGGTGTGTGGAAGGGAGGGGACCTCAAGGTGTGTGGAAGGGAGGGGACCTCAAGTCCTGTGTGTGGAAGGGAGGGGACCTCAAGTCCTGTGTGTGGAAGGGAGGGGACCTCAAGGTGTGTGGAAGGGAGGGGACCTCAAGTCCTGTGTGTGGAAGGGAGGGGACCTCAAGGTGTGTGGAAGGGAGGGGACCTCAAGGTGTGTGGAAGGGAGGGGACCTCAAGGTGTGTGGAAGGGAGGGGACCTCAAGGTGTGTGGAAGGGAGGGGACCTCAAGTCCTGTGTGTGGAAGGGAGGGGACCTCAAGGTGTGTGGAAGGGAGGGGACCTCAAGGTGTGTGGAAGGGAGGGGACCTCAAGGTGTGTGGAAGGGAGGGGACCTCAAGGTGTGTGGAAGGGAGGGGACCTCAAGTCCTGTGTGTGGAAGGGAGGGGACCTCAAGTCCTGTGTGTGGAAGGGAGGGGACCTCAAGTCCTGTGGTTTTAATCTCTCTTTCCCTCCAGCACGCTACCAGTCAGAAGCTGGTGGACCACCCTATAAGGCAATCACGTACTACCATCACGCTATTTCTATTGATCCAACAAAAGGTATTTCACATGACATGTCTATCACCATATTGTACATGTTGGTATTTAGAAGTTGATCCCTGCAAATTTTACTAGGACAATACAATGGGATACAGGATGCTATAACTAGTAATATGCTGTACCGAGCAGTGCAAATGTTGAGGTTATCCTTGTGTGAGAAGCGATGTGGGAAGGGGTTGGGTCAGGTAGCCATTAGCTAGGGTTAGCAGCATGAGCTGCTGTGTGGAGTACTTATCCTGATTAGGGGTGTTAAGGGGAGTGGTTAGACATCCCAAGCTCCACCTCCTGTAAGGAGAGGGGGGGGGGTCCACCTCCTGCAAGGAGAGGGGGGGAGGGGGGTCCACCTCCTGCAAAGAAAGGGGGGGGGGGGGGCCACCTCCTTCATGGTAGAGGGGAGGGAGTGGTGAGGCATCCCAAGTTCCGCCTTCCACCTGATCTTGCATGTTGGTACCTCCTATCCCATCCTGGTCCCCAACCAGCAAAGCTGCAAGTGTTCGTCACCACACCTGTATACCACAACAATGCACATGTGTGTTTGTGCATACAGAAACCCTCACACACGTGTATGCAGACTTGAACTTAACTCACACACTACACTCACCCATACACATGCACATACTCACACATACACACTCACAAATATACACACACACATCACATACGGTCAGTCGCATGCACACATATGGTCATTTTCACACAAATCACTTTATACAGTATAGGATACGAAAAGGTTATGTTTGCATGCTGTCATTATGAAGTGGTCTTTCAATAAACTCTGTTTACTGGCTTGTAACTTTATTGCACTCAATCAACATTGAAATACATCAACTATGCAGTAAAACGCACCAAGCAAATTGTGATGTAACCTTGTTCCTGTCTTTGCCTGTACTTGCCTGGTCCGCTCTGTGGGATCAGTACTGCCCCGCCCACCACCCCTGGAGAGAGAGAGGAGGTGATGGGCATGGTCTGGTGATCGAGCTATTTCCCGTCTGTAACCTGATCAATGAGGTGGTCAGGTTTGGTCAGTGGAAGCTGTGGTTTGGGCCCCAGTGGTACGAGGCTTGAAAGAAGCCCTCGTAATGGCTAAAGTTCCATGATAGTGGTGTGGATCAGGAGACCACTTTGTCGCCATGACAATGTGTGGGCTTCTTTGAAGTGCGTGTTCGGTAGTACTCCATTATTGGCATGTGTTAGTTTTATGATATTAATATTAAAATGGAAAGGTCAGCTGTGCTCTACTGCAGCACATCATTGAAGTTAACAATTGCACTTTTGGACACATCAGCATTGTAGTCATTGTGCCCTAGTGAGCGCATGGTACGTAGGGTGAGGATGTACACAAGCATGATGATTCAGCTCTTTTAAGAGGTACACCTTAGTTTCAATTCTGTGGGTTCGTGTGTACTTGTAGCGCTGCATCCCATGTTGTCTTTGTCACCAAGAAAAGGAACCTGACAAAATAGTCATGTGTCAAGGTGATCATCATGTGGGCATCATGTGGCACAAGGTGATCATCATATGGTACAAGGTGATCATCATATGCTACAAGGTGATCATCATATGGTACAAGGTGATCATCATATGGTACAAGGTGATCATCATATGGTACAAGGTGATCATCATATGGTTCAAGGTGATCATCGTATGTGACAAGTGAAAACCATGATGTCCACATGGTCAGTTTTCTTATGAACTGCCTCATATGAGACAAGACCAAGTAATGCCTGCCTCAAATGAGACAGAGGACGAGTAACAAAAAAAAAAATGCATCCAATATAGCTCTGGAACCAAATTACTCACTTCACCCTATATCTTTGGTCAGAAAACTTGAATTTGGTACGATGTATGTTTCTACGTTGGTATCACGCAGCTGAATAAAAGGATTTGGAATCTGCAAAGGAGCATTCCAATTTCTACTGATTTGCATTTCAGATCATTGATTTGGTGTAGAGACATTGCGAACAAAGAGGACACCTTTTACATTCACTTGCGCCCTGGGGACATTGTCACACTCCTCCCACACTCCTCCCATACCTCTCCCACACTCCTCCCACACTCCTTCCACACTTCTCCCACACTCCTCCCATACCTCTCCCACACTCCTCTCACACTCCTTCCATTGTGTGGGTTGCCTAAGATCAATTATTTGAATTAAGCAGAGTAAGTGTCCTCTAATTTTGTTCAGCTAATATTAAAACTGAAAATCAAGATCGGATAGGAACAGGACTCTACTAGCTATATTGAGCTTGAAGAAATTTGGATTCTTCTTTGGGAAGTTGTGTGGGTTTCAAACCATCTAAATTTAGACACTTGGTCTATACATGTACCAACGCAGAAACCTGTGTTGTACAAAGTTGACACAAGAATAGATACAGGAAATTAGGTAGAAATCGCCCTTTGATTCCTGGGATTGTGAGAAGGAAATACCTAATACATACCATATTCAATTCAAACTATTGCTGTTCCCGTGTGTGGGGTGTATGGTGTCTTGGGGAGTGGAGTGTGTATGGTGTCTTGGGGAGTGGAGTGTGTATGGTGTCTTGGGGAGTAGAGTGTGTATGGTGTCTTGGGGAGTGTGTATGGTGTCTTGGGGAGTGGAGTGTGTATGGTGTCTTGGGGAGTAGAGTGTGTATGATAGTGTATATGTGTATGCATTTATTTTTCTCTGTTGCATTTTAAATACTGTTTTTCTGACGCTATCAATACTTGTGTTGTGAATTATTGTTGATTGTGTCCATCTTTAGTTTACCAACATGTTTCATATTTACACATTGCTAATGATAAAAGTCACTCACATGTACACTTGTGTTTTGTTAATGTTAAGTCATTCGCAGTTACACTTGTGTTTGTTAGCTGCATTTCCTGATACTGGGCTATATTTATGGGTTGATCTCAAATGAGCATTTGTTTTTAAGGGCTGTTGACACGTACCTCAATGTGCATTTGAGTCTAATTGTAGTGCATATGAAATGATTCCTTTCACACGGTATTGCATCCAGCTGTGTGTCACCACTAACATACCAGGCAGTGCACATTCCATTAATGTTTCAGCAATGTACACTACATTAAAGTGCCAGCAGTGTGCACCACTAGCAAACCAGTACTGTGTGTGACATTAATGTGTTAATGTAATCATATGCAAATGTATAAAGTGTGTGTTGCCGAAGTACAAGATTAGGATATCACCTCCAGACCTGTTTTCCAGGTGCTCCCTTTAACCAGCTTGCTTCACTTGCGGGAGATAAGAATGAATTTGTGGATGCTGTTTACTACTATCAAAGAAGGTATGCGTACTTTCTGTATGTGTAGACACGTACATATACTCCATCTACAGTATGTACATGTATGTGTATGTATGTATGTATGTATGTATGTATGTACGTACGTACGTACGTATGTATGTATGTATGTATCTATGTATGTATGTATGTGTGTATGTATATATGTATGTGTGTGTATGCATATATGTATGTATGTGTGTATGTATGTATGTTTGTTTGTATGTATGTATGTATATATGTATGTATGTTTGTTTGTATGTATGTGTGTATGTATATATGTATGTATGTGTGTGTATGTATGTATGTATGTATGTATGTATGTATGTATGTATGTATGTATGTATGTATCTATGTATCTGTGTGTGTGTATGTGTGTACAGTATGTATTTATGTATGTCTGTGTCTGTTGGACATCTCTTAAAGGATAAAATATAGGGATTTCATATTTGCATGTTGCATGTGTTGGTGTGCGTATGGTATCAGTAAAATCAAAAATGGATAGATTCTGTGTGTGTGTGTGTGTGTGTGTGTGTGTGTGTGTGTGTGTTGTGTGTCCCATTGGATCATGAAATGTGATCTTTCCCTCTCTCATTGGGTTTCCCTGCTCACCGCAAAGTGGTGTTGTCTGGTTGAAAGTAGGGCTGCAAAGCTGATGCCTCTGGCTTCATAGCTGTGTCGTGCAGTGTGCATACGATGGTTGCCACGTTGACCGTGGGAAAGGCCTTATGTGTGCTTGTGGTATCCGATGATATGGCATCATCTTTCTCTGCTTTTTTGAAATGGCTTTAGCATCACCACTCCACAGCCATTCGAAGGGTCTGAAGTAAACCTTCAAAGGATCTACCAGAAGTGCAAAAACAAGCTGAACACCCTCCTTCCTCAAGTTGGATTTGTTGGCGAACCAGACATCAGGTTTGGATTGATAAACATTCATTTTTACCAACAATGAAAGGAGAAGAGATCATTGACTTGGTGTGTGCTGTCCCCATTTTCTGTAGAAGGTTCACTCGAGAGTTGTTTTTACTTCGCTTCCTTCGGCTGCACAGCTGCTTGACCTCATCACTTCAGTGAGTATTGATCTTCTGTGGAATTCTGGTTATGTGCACACACACACATGCTGCCTAGCTATGGTGGCTCGTAGAGTAGGATCATTGGCCAACGTCCATTCCTCTTTGACCATTGTCCATTCTCCTTTTCAGTTTTCCAGTTTAAAACAATCATTTGATCTTTTGTCTCCCCTGAACCTCCCTAAACTCCCTTCCCCTCTTTCCCTCCCTACACCCTCCCTCCCTACAGCCTTCCTCCTATACTCCTCCCCTTCCTCTCTACACTCCCTCCTCTCCAGTCTCCTCCCCACCCTACACCCCTCTTACGCTCCTCCCTCCCTCGATCCCCCTACACTCCCCTCCCTTCACTACACTCCCCTCCCCACTATCCTCTACACTCCCTCCTCTACACTCCCTCCCTCCTCTACACTCCCTCCCTCCTCTACACTCTCTCCCTCCTCTACACTCCCTCCTCCTCTACACTCCCTCCCTCCTCTACACTCCCCTCCCTCCTCTACACTCCCCTCCCTCCCTCCTCTACACTCCCCTCCCTCCTCTACACTCCCTCCCTCCCTCCTCTACACTCCCTCCCTCCCTCCTCTACACTCCCTCCCTCCCTCCTCTACCTCCCTCCCTCCTCCTCTACACTCCCTCCCTCCCTCCTCTACACTCCTCTACCTCCCTCCTCTACACTCCTCCTCTACCTCCTCTACACTCCCTCCTCTACACTCCCTCCTCTACACTCCCTCCTCTACACTCCCTCCTCTACACTCCCTCCTCTACACTCCCCTCCTCTACACTCCCTCCTCTACACTCCCTCCTCTACACTCCCTCCTCTACACTCCCTCCTCTACACTCCCTCCTCTACACTCCCTCCTCTACACTCCCTCCCTCCTCTACACTCCCTCCCTCCTCTACACTCCCTCCCCACCCCTCCCTCCTCTACACTCCCTCCCCACCCCTCCCTCCTCTACACTCCCTCCCCACCCCTCCCTCTTCTACACTCCCTCCCTCCTCTACACTCCCTCCCCACCCCTCCCTCCTCTACACTCCCTCCCCACCCCTCCCTCCTCTACACTCCCTCCCCACCCCTCCCTCCTCTACACTCCCTCCCCACCCCTCCCCTCCACTACACCCTCCCCACCCCTCCCTCCTCTATACTCCCCTCCCTCCACTACACCCTCCCCACCCCTCACTCTCACTGCTCCATTGTTACTCACTCATATACATTTTGTTTTAGACCTGAAGGATTTGTGTTGGGAGAAGAATGCCAAGGGGTCATCCAGAACCTAGAAGACTGCCTGAAGAGTGACCTGCAGCTGTACGAGCTGACCTGCATTGAGAGGGTGCACACGGTGCTGAGCGAGCAAGATGCAGACACTCCCATCAGCGATGTCCAGTCCTGTCTGCCATGTGACGTCCTCCTCAAAGTGTCTGCCCTGTCTCTCCTCCCCTCACACACCCTCAGACTACAAGGTGTGTCAGCTACCATACATGCAACAAGGATGCATGCTGGTCTTTTGCAATTGCATGTCTAGCGTGAACGGTTGATTGCGCTGCTCATCGTGAGAGGGGGAGCTGTGTGTGCGTGTGTGTGTGTGTGTGTGTGTGCGCGTGTGTATGTGTGTGTGCGTGTGTGTGTGTCTGTGTGTGTGCATGTGTGTGCGTGCTGTATGTGCGCTTGCGGTCCAGACTAGCATGCGTGTGCTCACACGTCATGCATTGCACCTTGCAGTCGTATTTTGGACGTGTAAGTGCACATGTCAAGCCTGGTACAATTGCAGTGCACACGTACTATTCCCGCACATTCTCTGTTGTCTTTATTTGACTTTGCTCCCCCTCTTCCTCTTTTTCTTACTCCCCTCACTCCCCCTCCCTCCCTCCCTCCCTCCCTCCCTCCCTCCCTCCCCTCCCTCCCTCCCTCCCTCCCTCCCTCCCTCCCTCCCTCCCTCCCTCCCTCCTCCCTCCCTCCCTCCCTCCCTCCCTCCCTCCCTCCCCCCTCCCTCCTCCCTCCCTCCCTCACACACTCAGGTTCCCCTTACACACCAGTTGCAACTGCCTTTGCTCTCTCCATCTTCTCTCTCTCCTCCTCTACTACTCCCACCAACGGCTGGTACACCTGCTAGCACAGACTATCAAACACCAGAGATCAGGGCAGCAGCAGCAGTCCAGCACTGCTAGCTCCATTACATCAGATGAAGTAATCGCAAGTGGCAGGAGCATGGTGGACCTGCTCCTTGGTTACCAGCAGCAGCCACTAGTCAGTGTGATCACCACCAAGTCATGTGCTGAAGGTAATGACATGTTGTAGGCCTGTGCAATGTATGCACAGCAGGAGAATGGGGGATCCCACTAGAGCAGTACAAGCTGTGGAGGGAGAGGGAGGGGAGGGGAGGCAGTGGAGGGGAGGCAGTGGAGGGGAGAGGGTAGAGTTGCTTTGGATGATGCCGTGATGATTATACTGGTGTTGATAGTTAGCTAGTGGATGTTTGATGACGTTATTGTGTAAGCTTACCTACATGTAACTGCGATGCCACACAAGTGATAGCCTTGGTATTCTCGTAGAGATTTTTTTTCGCAAGTGTGGTGTGCCATCTACAAGGGTACGCTCAATTGATTGGTAAGGGGACCAGCATGAAGGGGTAAGGGGACCAGCATGAAGGGGTAAGGGGACCAGCATGAAGGGGTAAGGGGACCAGCATGAAGGGGTAAGGGGACCAGCATGAAGAGGTAAGGGGACCAGCGTGAAGGGGTAAGGCATGAAGGGGTAAGGGGACCAGCATGAAGGGGTTTACAAGGGGACCAGCATGAAGGGGTAAGGGGACCAGCATGAAGAGGTAAGGGGACCAGCATGAAGAGGTAAGGGGACCAGCATGAAGGGGTAAGGCATGAAGGGGTAAGGGGACCAGCATGAAGGGGTAAAAGGACCAGCATGAAGAGGTAAGGGGACCAGCATGAAGGGGTAAGGGGACCAGCATGAAGAGGTAAGGGGACCAGCATGAAGGGGTAAGGGGACCAGCATGAAGGGGTAAGGGGACCAGCATGAAGGGGTAAGGGGACCAGCATGAAGGGGTAAGGGGACCAGCATGAAGAGGTAAGGGGACCAGCATGAAGAGGTAAGGGGACCAGCATGAAGGGGTAAGGGAACCAACATATATACAGATGTACACATGTACAGGGATGGACCTCATGAGGGGACCAGCATGAAGAGGTAAGGGGACCAGCATGAAGGGGTAAGGGGACCAGCATGAAGGGGTAAGGGAACCAGCATGAGGGGGTAAGGGGACCAGCATGAAGAGGTAAGGGGACCAGCATGAAGAGGTAAGGGGACCAGCATGAAGGGGTAAGGGAACCAACATTTATACAGATGTACACATGTACAGGGATGGACCTCATGTAGTGAATGGCTTTAACTCTTTAAATGTGAAAAGGCATCAGTGAATGGAGGTCACAGGATTATCGTAATGCTTCTCAGGTTGATGTCCCTTTCTTGGTATTCCTCACCTACATACATGTACTTGCCATTCTCATTGTTCCTCGTTGTTCATTGCAAGCTCATTTCTGTGTGTGGTTCATGGGAACCCTTTTTCTGTGTTGCTGTACCTATGTAGTGTTACTGTTCATGTAAACCCTTGCACGTGAATGAGAACAGTTACTGTTCAATGGCTTTTGTTTGGCTTTCGTTCGCTTAGTCTGCTACGTTATTGCCTCGTGTTTTGTTTTCCAACACCAGCTCCTCATGTTGCATCGCTGGTTGAGAAGCAGGGTTGCGAGGGAAATGACCCCGCCCATGTCCCGACAGGCTTGGGCGAGGGATCGGCTGCAGTTGGGACAGACCAGGCAGCACCAACCAAACCCGTAAAGAAATCGAAGGCAGAAGGGAAGAAGGGAGTTGTCGATCGTCGCAGGAGGAAGCCAGCGGCCCAGATGAGTTCGGAGGAGGAGTCAGAGGGCAGTGGTGGGGAGGAGCCCTCCAGCGAGGACAACCTGAGCCTGCTGTCGGACAGCATGGAAGAGGACGAGGAGCCGGACATGCTGGAGAGCCTGAGCGAGACCGGCACGTCTGGGGAGGAGGATGCAGAAGAAGTGGGCACCAGGGGGGCAGGGGGTAAATTCACCAAGGGGTCTGGAGAAAGAGGTGCCAGGGAATCTGAACAAAAGGGCACCATGGGATCAGAAGAAAAGGATTTGAGGGGGTCGGAAGAAAAGAGCGCTGGAGGGTCAGTCGCTAAAGGACCCAAAGAGCCTTTAATGCAGCAGAAGATTGAGTCTTCACCCACTTTGAGTACAGTTGAGAAGCCGAAGCGACCAGTTCTGAGAAGGCCAGTTTCCCTAGCTGCCAATTTCCAAACCCCGCTGGAAGACGGGAGGGCTGTGAAGACCGATGCCACCTCTGGTCCCCATACCGGTCCCGCCCCCCGCGGGATGGATACTAGTGCCCAGGCCAGCTTCGCAAAGACGGAGGAAGTGGAGGAAGACAAGACCCTGGGCCGGCTGCTGCAGGATACACGCACCCAGGCTGCAGTGCACACAGCCTGTCGTCTGGTGGCCGAGGATGGCTACCTGCTTATCCTCAAGTGCTTCCTGGACTGGCTCCAGTCCCATCCCGTGGTCATCGCCACGTGCGCACAGGTGACCTGCTGGAGTGTGTGTGGGATGGTGTGAGAGGATGGTGTGTGGGATGGTGTGATGTGGGATGGTGAGGGTTGTGTGTTGGCAGTGTATGTGAGGTGTGACGATGGTGTGTGAGGTGTGATGATGTGTGAGAGATGATGTACTGTACAAACGATCTCTGTCAAGTTTTTGAAAGTGAAAATATGGCACTGCTGCGTTATTGTCCCTTTCAGAGCACTGCAACCATTTGGTCAAGGCTGGCCACCCTTCTCAACTTCCTGCCCACCATTACTCTGCTGGAGAGAGCAGGTCTGTTTTGCTGTGCTACCATCGCTTGTGTTGTGTGGGTGAACATGGTCTGCATAATGCATAAGCATTGCAGGAACTTAACTTACACATTTTTCACCCAAATTGGGAAAATAGTTTAATTTTGTGTGGAGTGAACATGTCACTATTATCAGCCAAAATGGTGTTGCTACAGTCAAGTTGAATCCTTTCAGTTGAACCCTGAGTCAAAATACTAATTAAATGTTTTTGATCCTAATAAATTTGTGTGCATTCATTTGTCTTCCTTATATTGCTCTACATGCGGTCCCAGGGACCATTCAGGCAGGAGTGTGGGAGCACTGGTCCCAGTCAGTGGCCCTGATGGAGGACTTGGCACTGAGAGGGTTTGCTCCCCTCGTGCGCTCACAGGAGAAGCTCAGCTTTGACCAACGCATACAGCTCTCCAAACTCCAGCAGGTCAGCTCAGGCCCATTGGGTGTAACTAGTTGTATGGGAGAGTGTGGGTAGGGAGGGGGTGTGGCTGTATGAGTGTGGGGTTGTGTGAGGGTGTGTGGCTGTATTGGGGGGTGGGGGTGTGTTAGAGGTGGGGCTGTTTTGTGGTCTGGCGTGACTTGCGCTTTGCTTGGTTCCGTTATGTGTAGACTGGCATCAGAATTGCCTGCTTTCATGTGTTTGGACATTACTTGGCTGGTGCCCAGGTATGTGATGGGTCTGGGGACAGGTAGTCAGTCTTGGGGGTGTGAGTTGAATGTGATTGGCTGTTACAGACTGCCCCTGCGTTCACATGGAGTGAGGAGAAGGAGCAGTACTTGGGGCCTGAGCAGAGGGCCCAGCTGGAAGCCAAGAAGGCACGGGAGGCTGAGATCCTGGAGAATCAGACGGTGTGTGTGTGTGTGTGTGTGTGTGTGTGTGTGTGTGTGTGTGTGTGTGTGTGTGTGTGTGTGTGTGTGTGTGTGTGTGTGTGTGTGTGTGTGTGTGTGTGTGTGTGTGTGTGTGTGTGTGTGTGTGTGTGTGTGTTTGTGTTTGTGGTTGTGTTTGTGTGTGTGTTTGTGTGTGGTGTGGTGTGTATGTGTGTGATAGTGTGTGGTGTGTGGTGCTAGTGTGTGTGTGTATTTTTGTGATAGTGGGATTGTATTTGTGTTGTACATGTGTGTGGCCTGTGTGTATTTGTACGTATGTATGAGACTATCAGGTGGAGTTTCTGGATGCCTGCAGTAAATTGTGTCTATCAGTGTATTTTATGTATTGTACACAATGTAAGCAGGTGGTACCGTAATTGGGCAGTAGGGAGTGGTGGGCAGTAGGGAGTGGTCGGGAGTAGGTAGGGAGTGGTGGGCAAGTAGGGAGTGGTGGGCAGTAGGGGAGTGGTGGGCAGTAGGGAGTGGTGGACAGTAGGGAGTGGTGAGGCAGGCAGTAGGGAGTGGTGGGCAGTAGGGAAGTGGGTGGGCAGTAGGAGTTGGTGGGCAGCTAGGGTAGTGGTGGGCAGTAGGGAGTGGTGGGCAGTAGGGAGTTGTGGGCAGTAGGGAGTGGTGGCAGTAGGGAGTGGTGGGGCAGTAGGGAGTGGTGGGCAGTAGGGAGTGGTGGGCAGTAGGGAGTGGTGGGCAGTAGGGAGTGGTGGGCAGTAGGGAGTGGTGGGCAGTAGGGAGTGGTGGGCAGTAGGGAGTGGTGGGCAGTAGGGAGTGGTGGGCAGTAGGAGTGGTGGGCAGTAGGGAGTGGGGGCAGTAGGGAGTGGTGGGCAGTAGGCAGTAGGGAGTAGGGAGTGGTCAGCAGTAGGGAGTGGTGGGCAGTAGGGAGTGTTCAGCAACTGCACTTTCAACACAATACAGAGCCTCAAAGAAGGCATTTCAATATTTCAAAACAGATAAAAACCATCCTTCTGGGTTGTCTTAGGACGCAGTAAGTATAGTTTAAAGCAACTACGTTCCCTTTTAAATAATGGATGCCAAATACCACCTAGACATCATGTGTGTAATGGTCATGTAGCTGTGCATGGTGTGTCCTCGTGTAGCTGTGCACAGTGTGTCATCAGGTCCTCAGAAATCAAGATTTGTGCTTTGCAGATCACGATGTATGAGTTAGTAATGATTATTTGTTATTTATACAGGGTGCAATTTCAAATCTGTTTTAGATATTGAATTATAACGTGCCCAACATTTATGTTGTTACAAATTATTTCTAATTAACTAATTGCAATGTACATTTGCATGTAGTTCAACCTGATTTAACATATTGCGAGTGTGCTCGTGTATGGTGCTACATGTATATATGTACATGTAGTGTATGTATGTGTGCATACATGTACGTGTGTGCATGTGTACTGTATGTGTGTTCATGTGTGTGCATGTGTATGTACATGTGTGTGTGCATGTGTGTGTGCGTGTGTGTACATGTGTGTGCATGTGTGTGTTCATGTGTGTGCATGTGTATGTACATGTGTGTGCATGTGTGTGTGCATGTGTGTGTGCATGTGTGTGGGGAGTGTACTTACTGATAGACAAGGCAGTTCTCAACGTCCTCTTGTTCGTCAGATTTCAGCAAATCGTTCCAAGCTGATGAGAGCCATGGCCCACCAGAAGCTGCAGGTGATGAGTATCTTTTAACTGTACGTGTGTAACACAATTTCTCACCTCAGACGGAGGTAGCAGCTTTGGCAGAAACCAGTGCCAAGAAGAAGGCAGCAATCTTTACACCTTATCTCATGCCTGATGCCATTTCTCTGTGTGAAGGGCTGCACATTGTGAAACGGCTGCTCAAGACGGAGAGATTCGTGTGGGTGATAGCTAGATCAGGTGGGTTGAAGCTAGGGCCATTGATGTAATGAGTGTAGTAGTGGATTGTGCAGTCCAGAGGAGCGGCTGTAAAGAGGGGATGTATAAGGGCTGTAGGAGGGGCTGCAGGAGAGTGGACTTGTAGGAGGGGCTGCAGGAGAGTGGACTTGTAGGAGGGGCTGCAGGAGAGTGGACTTGTAGGAGGGGCTGCAGGAGAGTGGACTTGTAGGAGGGGCTGCAGGAGAGTGGACTTGTAGGAGGGGCTGTATGAGAGGCTTGTAGGAGGGGCTGTAGGAGGGGCTGTAGGAGACCTGTTGCTATGGGGCTATAGGAGACCTGTTGCTATGGGGCTGTAGGAGATCTGTTGCTATGGAGCCTGTAGGAGACCTGTTGCTATGGGCTGTAGGAGAGTTGTTGCTATGGGGTGTAGCCGTGTAGGAGGTCTATTGCCATGGGGCTGTAGGAGATTTGTTGCTATGGGGCTGTAGGAGACCTGTTGCTATGGGGCTGTAGGAGACCTGTTGCTATGGGGCTGTAGGGAGACCTGCTGCTATGGGGCTGCAGGAGACATGTTGCTATGGGGCTGTAGGAGACCTGTTGCTATGGGGCTGTAGGAGACCTGTTGCTATGGGGCTGTAGGAGACCTGTTGCTATGGGGCTGTAGGAGACCTGTTGCTATGGGGCTGTAGGAGACCTGTTGCTATGGGGCTGTAGGAGACCTGTTGCTATGGGGCTGTAGGAGACCTGTTGCTGTGGTGGAGCATTGAAGGATTGAAGGGGGGGGGGGGGGGGGGGGGGGGTATTCACATCACCTCAAGAACATTAATCATGCAACCACTAACCCAGATGTGACCAGATGTTTATTTATACATTTATGGATTTATGGTATAGAATAATATTAGTTGGGGAATAGGACTGCCATCATAGCACCATTTAACCCATAGACTAATTACCAAGTTGCTGTATAGCTATAGTGACAGTGAATGGACTAGATGGAAGGCTATGTTGCTATAGTGACAGTGAATGGACTAGATGGAAGGCTATGTTGCTATAGTGACAGTGAATGGACTAGATGGAAGGCTATGTTGCTATAGTGACAGTGAATGGACTAGATGGAAGGCTATGTTGCTATAGTGACAGTGAATGGACTAGATGGAAGGCTACGTTCAGTGAGCAAAAGCTGTTCAAGCTGAAAAATAGATGTTCAGTGCTGAAGGGTTCAGATGTATGAATGGCTGTACTGTATGTACGGTATGTGCAATAGGCCTATACATGTACATACAGATGTTCTTGAAGCTAACTATCTGTAAACACTGTGGAACAGTATCATCACATGTGCTTTAAAAGTGTTCTAATTTGACACTTTGCCAAAAACAAAAGAAGTCTGTTTGTGTACGGAGGTGCAAGCAGAAACATTAGCTGGTAAGAAAAATTTGCAAATGACCAAGAAGTGTGGGAAAAAACGTAGTGTGGTTCATTAGATAGACCACAGTGAAATTTAGTGTGTCTAATTATAGTGTTTATGATGTCATAGCTACATTAGAGAATATTACATTTCAAATGCCATGCAATCAAATTACAATATAAATGTCCACAGTTACCACTAAAACTGTAAACTTATTTTGTATGTAGTCGAGCCAAATTTGATGGTTAGACCGGATGTTTTGTCATGCCCAGTGTTCACATCCCAAGACCCTGGCTTGATATAGTTATGCATGTATAGGCACAACATATGTGCAATGGGATACACAGTTGGATACACAGTTGCTTTCATCAGTGTGCATGTTAGCACGCACACATCACACATGTTATTTAATATGTGTGCTCAGGTTCAAGGTGCTCAGCGATGGTGTATGAAATTTGTCTGCTGAAACATGCAGTATGCCATCAGTTTGTCTTTCCACCTCAGTGATAGAGACCTTGGATAGCATGAAGAAAGGAAAGGAGAACTACCTGGCCAGAGAAGCTATCAAGTTCCTGGAGAAGGAGTTTAAAGCGGGCAACCGATTCATCCGTGCGCAGCAGGCCAGCGAGACAGTTCAGCAGCCTGGCAAGAAGAAACCACCCAAGCAAGACCTCAACATTTGGTGAGCACAAAGTGGTAGGGAAGTGTCAAGACTCTGTCTATCTGCACTGTGTATGCATGTGTGTGTGTGTACGTGTGTGTGCGCATGTGTGTGTGCATGTGTGTACGTGTGTGCGTGTGTGTACGTGTGTGCATGTGTGCCTGTGTGTACATGTGTATGTGCATATGTGTGTGTGTGCGCATGCGTGTGTGTGCATGTGTGTGTGCATGTGTGTGTGCACATGTGCATGTGTACTGCATTTGTATGGTGTGTACATGTTTGTCAGTGCATATCTGTATCATTCATAAGGTTACTGTATGTTTGCTACCAAGTTGTGAATCACACATTAATTCCTTCATTTTCTATTGCAATTTAATACTGTTGAGTAGTATGGCAGCTCTAGATCCAGTTGTGGTTTGCATGCTTCGTGGAAGGGAACTTTTTGTAACAGATGCATCCTCCAAATGCACTGTCTTTTCCAGGAACTTCCAGAGCCTCGTCGACTGTGCAGTGTACTTGAACCAGAAGCATTTGGAAGCCACTGGCAGTGCTGTGGTCACCCTGCTCCTTGAGAAGCCGGTCGTGCTTTCTCTGCAGCACCCCGAGCGAGAGAGCAAGGTCCCAGAGCTGGTGGAGGTGGCGACCCAGGCAGTGGGGTGTGGTGTGGAGGTGGACACGATGCATCACTTCTTCAACACGTGGAAGAAAAGCTCCTCCTCGACCCAGCCATCTTGAACAGTGATGTCCCTTTTGGGTGGAATTTTCGTGCGATGAGTCCATCTTGACTGACAGTGGGAGAAATTGTAAACTTGGTTGAGTTTGGAGAGGAAGGGCAGTGAGGGGATCACCACATTTGTCCCAGGGGACTATTGGGTGCATCTGGATGATGTTGGGGAGTCTCCTCTCAGTGCATGTTGTGAACATGAAGGTTTGGAAAATAATTTGGTGCTATGGTATGCAGGGGGAGAGGTGCAATGAATGATGAGGGTACCCAGTACACGACTGATATGATGAAGGTTCTGGTCACAGTTGTGGTCTTGTCAAACTGACATAATCAAAATGGCAGTGATTGCCATTGTTGTGGCAGCAATTTGGATGAGGTAGGCAAGCTGCTGCATATGATGTGTAAGGAAGTGCAAATCACACCACACTGTAGTTGTGACTTGCACTAATGCAGGGCCTTAGGTGCCTTCTACAGGACTTGAGTTGTCTTATGCAGAACCCTACATACCTTTGCAGGGCCTAAGGTGGCATGTGCAGGACCTTAGGAACCTTACACGGATGTTAGGTGGCATACACATGCAGGGCTTGGGGGCCTTATAATAACTCCCCACAAACTTGAATAATTATAAATCCAGCTTTAGAACTATTTTAATACATTACTGAACTGTTTTGTTTTAATTGTACATTGAACAGAAATGATTGTGATGGCTGTAACTCTCAACACCCATGTTTTATTGAAACCATGAACAAATCAAAATTTAAAAATAAACAAACAGAAAATGTTCCACCGTTAAAAGGTGGCAGTACACATTTAATTTTATCACGTATTGGAATTTAATAATTAACCGTGCATCATGTCAAATTGAACTTGAATTTAGAGCGCTTGATTTATTGTCATTATTTACATGTAGTCCTTGAAAACTTTAGCCCTATCGTATCAAAGTGTAGTTGCTAAGATTGCAAGAATACTTTGCATATTGGGTTTCACTTTCACGTGCACCAGAAAACACTTGTGCAGGTAGTAGAATAATCTTTCTACACGATTCAGAAAATTAGTATGAGCATTGCGTGCCCAGTTCAAATGTACTTTTTTGTGGGATGGCAGTATTTATTATAATGTGTGTGATGCATACCCAAATTTATGCTCAAATTAATAATGGTCATTATATAAATAAAATGCGGGATCATTGCCACGAAAAAGGACCTAACAAATGTTTATGCAACTTTCCAGTACAAAGAAACGTAATGCTTAAAATACTTCAGTGTCTTACAAATCTGTGAAAGATAGTGCGATTCTCAGTGTGTAAGAATCACAAGACTTCCAGATATCAACAGCAAAGAATTTAATTTTGAAAATACATACATTGGGTCTCTTTTCACTGCAACGATCCCAATGAAATACAGAGACAGATTTGCTGAACAGTTCTAGAAATACAGCAAATGAGAAATTAGCTAACACACAAGATAATGAATGTGGTCACAGATGCACCATAATCAAAGCCTAAAGTTTGTGTGTGATCATCATCCACATAATTTATAAGAAAACGCTCTGACAGTGGCAAAAACCTTCGCATAACCAAATTGGTTAGTGAACAATAATATAAATGTGCTGTACCAATCAGGGATGGACCATACATATGGTTACAGACATGGATATCTAGCTCACATGCACCTTTCATCTTAACAAAGTTAAAATAAATAAATAATTTGTGACATTTAGAACACTTGGATGCGATTGCTGATACTGTCACACACATATACAAACCCATCTTCATCCACATCAACCCCCCATGGATGCTTGAACTCCCCCTTCTTCACGCCACACTGCCCTAGTCTAGTGACGTAGCGTCCAGACGTGTGGAAAACGGACACGTAGTGTTCGTAGTGTTCGCAGATAAAAACGTGATCACCAAAAACGGATATTCCGTACGGGTGAACAACGGCCCCTTCCGCACCTTGATGGCCGAAGTGACTCAAGCAAGCCCTCCCGTCTCTCCCCAGGACGTGGATGCAACAAGACGCAGCCACGTACACATTGCCAGCGGAGTCAAAGGACAGGTCAAATGGCTTGTGTAGACTCTCGCAAGTCGCTTTGCTTCCGCAGGTCCTGACAAAGCCCAGGTTTGCGTCATACACCTGTATCCGGCTGTTGTTACTGTCGCAGACGTACGCCTGTCCGCCATAAAGTGCGATGCCATACGTCCTGCTCGTGGGCCCATCGCCTACCTCTCCACACGTGTCTGTAGATGCCAGTATCTCCCCTTGTGAGCTCAACTTGAGAACGCTCTTAGCGGTAGTTACGAAAATGTTGCCCTCGTCGTCAGGGGCTAGGTAATAGGGAGGGCCGTGAAGGGGCGCGAATGGCGGTCTACCAAGCCCACCGATGGTTGCCAATCGGTCTCCTTTGATGGTAAATATCACTATCTGCTGGGTGAGGTGACAGCTGACGTACACCTTTCCCTGATTCACGGCTACGTCCAGGGGACATGTCATGGGATCGCACGTCAGCTCCCTGATCTGGACACCCAGGGCTTCGAGAGGCTGGTAGACGAACAACGTCCAGGGGCTGCCGATCACGTGAGAACTACCGACCAACGCGCTCAGTTCGTGTCTCCCGCGAATGGTAGGCGTGACGGACACCTCGAATTGGTCACCAGGTGCGCACTCGACTCTTCCATTCACAACGGACCAGTCTACCGCGGACTTGAGCTGCACCTTGAGAAGCGCCGGTGATCCAACGGTAGTCCTGTTAACCCGAAAGCGACACTTCTGCCCGACGTAAACGCGTTGGGTTTGCCAGTCGAGTGCCATAACCACACCCACACGGCATATTCGGTATTCACTTAATTCGTGCACATTGAAGTACTGAATAGCACTTGAAATTAGAATATAGGTGTTGTTCTGTTTTATCCACGTTATCTCACGCTAATTGAATTCTGGGATGATCCGTTTTGAAGCTGCTGTAATCCTTACATGCTCTGCCTTCACCTTATCGGAGAGGCAAGGATCTGTGAAGTAATCTGACCAATGGATAGAGATATATGTGCTGAAGGTACTTGATATTTAGAATTTAAGTGCCAATGCTTAGTTAGAATGACTACCCAGTACTGAATAGTGATGCACCTTCCCTCCTCCCCATGCCACACCCCAACAACCCTTTGTCCTTCCACAATCAAATACGTGCCCACTGTTACATGATTGTTGGCTAACCTGCTGCATGTTTCTTGATATTTGGGGGTCTAGTTTTTAGTACATCACTGCAGTGGTGGATGTAATAGAAACTCTGTCAGCTGATTTAATTCACAATAATTTGTAACCACATGCACTTACATACATGACACAGGCTCAATCAGAATTTCATTCCAAAATACTTATATATGTATCATGGTTCTGGATTTAAGTTCATTTTATTTTATCCTAGTGTGTACAAAATGCAATGAAACATTTGGGTAGAGCAAATGTAAAATTGTCCCTTTCAAAAAGGGTGTAGAGTGAGAAAAAAAAATCATTCTAAATAATGCACTGTCACCAATGTGACCTTGTCCAGTCACCGACAATCTGCAGCACTACTGGTGATTACAGTCACAAATTCCCACATTGCAGACTCCAGCCTCTGCTTTTAATATGTAATGATTAACTTAAATTGACCTACATTTAGAACATATACCTGACCATGTAGGCCTATTTTGACTCCCGTAGGATCGTCACTTTTCCCCCCATACACTAACCTTCTGCCACTCCCACCGCCTTCCCTCACTCGCCTAAGGACTACAGAAATTGCCCTGATACCTAATAAAGGCAGAGAGCATCAAAGAAACCTCGGGGTGATGTCGCAGGTATAGTTCGTTCTCGATCCTCGTCTTTATCTGCATCAAGGAAATGTTACATTGCATATGTGTTGTAAGGCCGCCGTTACGCTTACCTTGTACTCGTCTAGGGTTCTTTGTTGCTCTTTGGTGAGTGCTGTCGCATCGTGGGGTTCGAGCACTGGTTTTGCGCTCAGTTTAGTCTCCACCTCCAGCTCCATAGCAACCACCCGTTCCCAGACTACTTCCTTATCGTTATAGTTGTCTAAACACGTATTAATTAAAATTCTTAGTACGAAGTAATGCAAATTATGCTAAATTTGAGACCTTGTTGAGGCTGCTATTGATGATGGTCAACTTTTAGTAAGGCTTAAATTGTATTCGTCAATATTGTTATTTACCTGATACCATCACCTGATGGATAAGTATTGGACTAGTTATGGAATGTGTCAAGCTCTGTTTATCCGCTGTTCCCCTTGTCTATGCGCGGTGTTAAATTTCAACAAAACTCTCCCACCCCTTTTTCTGCTTCCCCCCCCCCCCCCCCCCCCCCCCCAACCACCCCACCATCTTTTTTTCTTCTTTTTTCGAGGCTGGAAAAGGAGGTGGGGACTATTGCCATGCTACAGCTCAGTCATCTAGTGTTCTGTCATAAAATATTTATTATACAGCCACTGTGGTATGTTTGTTTAAACCCTTTCCGAGTCACGCGCTGGTGCTGCTGATAATACGAACCAATGAAATATTTATTGTGAAATTTAAATTGTAGCACTGATGGCCGAAGGTAAGCTCACTAGCGCAGGTTTTGTAATAAACCATCCCCACACTGGCAACTGTACGTCTTAGATGGGCAGAAACAAGCTGTCAAATCCTCTTGCACCGAACGTGGAGAGAAGGACCCGCTACTTCCCTCGCACGCCACTAGTGCTACACACAATACCATGTCTTGGGAATGGACGACGTCCAACAATAATCTTCCGTAAGCCGCCGCTAAGCTGCACGTACGTACTGTATGGTCCGTGCAATATACCCGTGGTAATATATATGGTGCAGCAACGCACACCGATGGTCGACCATTATGAGAATCCGGGGTGGGGCGGAACAAGGCCACAATCCTGAAGGCCTAGATATGATGACATTCATTAATTTTGCATCAATCCTATATGGAACCCTTGCTGACGCAGGTTCCGATAATTGCGTAGCATAACGGCTATCAAACTACAGTTATAAAAATACCAATTCGGCATCTCGTCTTAGGACCCCTCAAGTACTCACTTGGTCACTAAGAGCAGAGATAATGTAATGTATTATCTCTGCCTCTGATCTGCTATGCATATGCGTACTAGTGGGGGGTGGTGTGCTGTTGTTTGCTACTGCTAGATTCTAGCACTTTGGATGTAATTTTCTGCCATGGTATCATGATGAAAGGGTAATAGGACTCATGGCTGTGCGTGTGAGTGTGTGCAGTTAGAGTGCTGTATATGTTATGTGAGTATGTGTGTGTGTGCCCATGCCTTAGGGGACCAGGGATGTCATCAATTTGCACTTATTCTGCATGTGGTAACACTCCCCCATCTGATCCCACGAAAGACACTGGGTGGTGATTGCATCAATGGCAAGCATATACATTGCAAGATAGAATGATGACAAGTTACAGTTGCTTGCATCCCTGTATATTTGCAACAACAACAACAACGACAACAACAACAATAGCTAGCATGCTGGAATGTAGTGAAAGTTGCTTTGATTACACCTGTATGGATATGGTTCAGCTCACTAATACTCCTGATTCTTAATTTAATGTATTTTTTTTTATTTAGTAGATGTTTTGTACTCATTCATTCATTCATTCTGCTGTACAAATTACTGCAGAAGCAGTGGGGATCAGTGGTAATTAAGAATTATTTGTATATTGTAACCTAGACATGGTATGGATAGGTATTTTGTGCTTATCACATGGAATGAAGGGTTCTGAGTTTCTGATGAAGGCCTTATTTTTGGAAGACAAGTAAAACGAGTTTATTTTACTGATATTTGTTGAGTGGATTCTTTACAGTATACATTGGACTACAATAGGTTCTGCTAGAAAGGATTTTGACAACTGTAGAATGATGTGCTCAATAACCCATCATTACCATAGCACTAAGGCAAGTTCTTATTGTAGACCCAGTCAGCCATTTACAAATGAAGCTCGCTTTAAAGCTGGTCGGTCAACGTGGTTGACCTATTTGACTAGAGCTGGTCAACCAGATTAAAAACTTTGTTTTAATTTGTAGGTATTCATGACTGTTAACTGTAAAATTATTGACTACATCATTACATAAGATAAGAATGAATACAACCATATGAATAAATATGAACTTAAAAACTGACATTATCACTAGTGACCAATGGGCATTGTTTTTATTTACACACATTACATATCCACTGTGTCAAAGAATATTTCAAAACTGTACATGCATGTGATTGAATGAACCGTTAATTCCCTACAAACATCGCACATTCAACCATATTTCCATTGTATGCTCCAACATGTAATTTTCTATCCTCTCAATCTTCTTTACATTTCTTTCCACTTTCTCACAATGAAAGGGCCATTTTATGTCCAGTTCAGCACTGCTTGCAGCAAATCGTTTCGTAAAGTCACATTTGGAAATAATGAATTTGAGGTTCATTACCAGTACAGAGAGCTACACAAAATACTAATATATAAAACATGCGCTGTCAATCTTCTGGATTCAGTTCTATATGATGCCCATTTTTACCATGCTAATCTACTATTTACTTTTGTCTATACAGCTTTTTCTTTTACCGCGGCAACTCCGGTTAGATAAAAGGATTCCGATACAAGTAAGTTTTAAGTTCTTTTAGTTACGAATATCCGACTTTTAGGTGCAATTGCTCTTCGATGTATGGCATGGGTATCAGATTAAAACCAGCCACATCAAAGTATTCTTTCCCCACGTCGTGGTTTGATAATCAAATCAAATAGCTGTGTGGGTCAAAAGGTTTGTGTTTAAAGTGGCCATATGTGTGTGTTAGGTTCTTTTGCTCTATATATTTTCGATTTTTTGAATGCAATTATGCTTCTTTACAAATTCAAAATGCATGTTTTTGTAATCTCAACGAAGGATCTTTAATATATAGTCTCCAAGCTAATTGTACTAGACGCTACTTTTTCCCCCTATTGGTGGAAGACAAACTTTAGAAAGAAGGGTAGCAAACTCCTCTCGAGCTGATATACATTTGCCAATTACTTATATAATATGACGCCAAAGGAAAAAATTAGCCAAATATTAATTACATGACGTGTCTAAATAATTGGCCAGCTTTAAAAGAGGATCAACTGGCTTCAACAGGCTATAGAGCAAAATAACCTCACAAGAAACAGCATGTATTAAATTTGTAATTATTGGTAATGCTTGCGATTTACTTGTATGAGCGTATGCCTCTACACTTTAGTACCTCTGCTCAATTCAGTTTCCATAGTGGCCACTCAGTTTAAACACAAATCTTTTGACCCACACTTTGATTATCAAACCACAATGTAAGAAAAAAAAACTTTGATGTGGCTGGTTTTAATTTGATACCCATGCCATACATCGAAGGGCACCTGCACCTGAAAGTCAGTATTCGTAATCCTTGTATCTAACCAGAGTTGCCGCGGTCTGAGACCGAAAGTCCAGACCGCGGTCTTAATGATTTACAGCTGGATTACGAGCTTCGGTCACCGTTATTTTCGCTTTTGCCGTCTGATATAGTCAATAGACCGCCACGGTCCACCTCGTACCCAAACCAGTATATGTTCACAATCTTGACAGTTGTGTAAATACACAAGGTTAATAAATAAACTGATTATGATGTGGTTTTGTGCAGTCGCTCGGGTAGCAGACGCCACCTTTTTTTTGTCAGTGATGTTTTTTGCTGTTGATTCAGAGGGAGCAGATGATGCAGGAATTCCAAGGTATTGTTTGGCAAGTACAGCACCAATGGGGAGCTGTGCAGCATTATCAGACCACCAATGGATCAATCACTGTTTAATGGTCCATTTCTGTTACTACATGTATATTAATTAATATTGTGTTACAAACAAATCTTAATTCATAATAAACACATATATAAATTACCTTTGATCTCTTCATCAAGAAAAATGGAGGTCCGTTTGTGTTGGTAAAGCAAAATTAAAAAGTAATTATGCTGCCTCTTTTGTGGCGGAGGTTCTGCACAGTATCAACCAGTACATCCCTAGAAACCTGCAAATAGAATAAAAATAGAATAAAAACTTTCTAGGGATATGATGGGGGCAAAGGGGGGGGGGGGGGGGGGGGGGGGGGGGGGGGGGGGGGGGGGGGGGGGGGGGGGGGGGGGGGGTGGGGGGGGGGGGGGGGGGTGGGGGGGGGGGGGTGTACCCGGATTAATTAATATTCATTGCATTCATTTCACTACTGATACCGATTTTGTGAATAATAAAAAAATACTGGTTTATATTATAAATAATATACACTTAATACATGTGTCACAAATTTTATTTTTCAACTAAAGAGTAAACCTGCACCATCATTCATACCAGTCCCAGATCCCCAGATCTCCATTTTTTCCTGCTGCCTCGTAGGCATAAATTGGTTGCTCTGAAAATGGCAAAAGCCATCCTGGCCCGGACCCAGCCTGTCACTTCACACAAGGACTGTTCCCATGTACAAGCTCGCCAAGCGCTTGATCAAAACATTTGCTTCGCGACCTAATACCCCATCTACTGAAACAACAAAAGGAGAGAAGGTTGCACGCCTTGTTTGAACAGCTTCTAGATATTTCTTCTTCTTCTCTTGTTCAGCTGTTTGTAGCACTGCTTCTACTGTACGCTTTACGTATGACGTAACGATTATTGTATGATTTCATGTATAATTTTTTTACGGCACCAACTGACCAAGTACCAAAAGCTTCCGCGCATCGCGCGAGAGGGGATGTGCCCCTCCCCCTATTTGTTACGTTTCCCCTCCCCTCCTGAAAATGAATGAGCAGACGCCTATGTCGGTTAGACTCGTTAATATAAACACAACCACGGGGCCCGAACGTGCAGCAGGATCTGTACCGCTAGTTCTGCCAGAGATAATATATTATCTCTGGTTCTGCGAATGGTGTGCATGAATACTCGTACCCAGGCTCAACAGAATGTAAAGTCGGGCTATAATTAATCTAAGGCAGGTTAAGTAATGGCCGAGGTCGAGGTAAGACGTTCGACTCTGACAGTACAAATAAGCATCCAATCGTGTCACATATGCAGAATAATGCAGCGGAAACCATCTTCAGTGAGAGGAGTACTTTGCTACCGGGGTCGCCTAATGCTTCTACGTCACTCTATGACTACTCATTGTAAGCCACTTCCGTACCCTACTGGTACCAGGGACCGCTGGCGTTGAATCGCGAAATCAAGCATGGACCTAGTGCAGCTTATTGGGTTAGCGTCGCTCCTATCGCGAAAACCGTGTGTGTGTGCGTGTGGTGTGTGGCTGCGTGCCAAGGATACCGCTGTGGTCCAAGTGTCGATGCTGTGCACGTGTAGAGACGTACCTGCCGCGTATGCGGGATGCGTGCGTGCATGAATGCATTCGAACCCTTTGACTTGGTGGACAGTTAGTGAATAAAAGAACGGTGCTTCTTTGCTTTCTTCTGTAATACCGCAGGCCTATCAGACCCGCCCCAGTGCGGTTTCGAGAGGGGAGCAGTAAAAGACTATGCTGTCTCGTGTTGACCGCCGTGGGGCTACTACTCGTTGCTGTGGTGGGGGTCACACTAGGAGTGTCGCTTTGGATTAGATCAAGCACCGCTACTGAAAGCTTACCTCAGGCGATCAAAATCGGCAACCTGATGGAGCATTTGAAGGTTAGTGTGTGTGTGTGTGTGTGTGTGTGTGTGTGTGTGTGTGTGTGTGTGTGTGTGTGTGTGTGCGTGCGTGCGTGTGTGCGCGTGCGCGTGCGTGTGTGCGTGTGTGTCTGTGCGTGTGTGGTGTATACGCTTGATTGATTTTTGTCTGCCTCACATCACCTGCCCTTCAAATCATATTTTCTCACAACCAAACGCACTTAGTTAATGTGTATGTGGGATGTGTGTGTATACAAATAGATTCGAACTCAGTTGACAGTTAGTAAAAAAAAAAGTGCATTGTAATTTCATATTGACCGATCCTCCCCACTAAAGTGTTACACAAGACACAGGTGTTCCTTTAACTCACAACACCAAGCAGGCTGTTTGTGACGTCTTGAAATCATGTGCTTCTACATACGCGTATCGTTGCAGACCATGTGTGCTCGTATTTGCAGTGAACACGTGCCACTCCCACACGTGCCACTCCCAGCGTCCCTATGTGGTACAGCCTGATTGGAACTAATCACACCCCACTATGAAAAGGTTCAACTCACTCTCTCTATGAAGCACATCCTTTCATGATATCAAGTACACTTATACAGGAAATAACTTAACTGCCATTTGTGCCTTCTCTCCCTTCCCTCCCCTTACTCCTCTTCAAACTATTATTGCCCACCAATTATTGCCCACCATTGACATTGGGGCCTATTGTATTCCGAGTGCTCTGCTAATGTCAGCAGTGTGCAATAGTTTGAGAATAACCCGAATTGGTTGTGTGTGTTTTCCTGAACAGACAAACCGACACAACAGCAGGATGCAGACAGTCATGCATAAACTTAAGTTGCAGTAAACTTGGCTTGTTTATGTTAATTTTCGAAGTACGCCATTTCTTATTAGCACTTCAGCAGTTGAACCAGTATACAGGGTTTTCTCTATTTTCTTTTTGTGTTCTCAGTATTATGTGATTGATTGCTTGTACTTCCTTCACTCTCTGGATTCCCCTCAAATGCGGGTAGAGTACCATAACCTCCCATTCATTTCAACGCACTCCCTATGGTAGGGTGGATGATAAGATGTACACCTTGTTCTAGGAGGATCCTTCCCTAGCTGTACAGTCTACTCTCGATAAGACTCCAGTGTGCAAAATTGGTGGACAAGTAATGTGTGAAGGAATTATTTGTTATTCCCCCTAGTGTGAAGGGACCACACTATGTCACACACGAGTCGTAATTGCAGAAGTACATGATGTAACACAATGCACATTGCAGCTAACTACATTGCTTAGACAGGTTCTAAAAAGGCTATTCAATGTCTTCTCGTTGTACCAATCTATTTTTTGCAAACAGATACATTGGTTTTCTGCATTCAACTTGCAATTGAGCTAGGACTTCCCACCCACACACCTCACATGCTTAGCTCTTTCGTTAGAAATACTTCATTCCCTTGTGCCTCCACTTTGTGCCACATGGCTGAGCTTATTCTCATCTGCATATGTCCACTGTCTCACACATCATTAGCTATGCTCTGTGCTTCCTGTTTGAAGCCATGGTATGATCGCTGGCCAAGCACCAACCGCAAGGCTAGTACCACATGAGGAGATCAGGGCAGGCAGCAGCCAGATTAGGGGCAGAGTGAAATCTGACACTAACCGTGCAAGATTTTGGCATAGGGACAACTTAAAAATAGCTGATTATATCACTGTTAGACACTATATTGAGCAAGCCATTGTCCTGTGCAGTACTTTGGCTACCACACATGCATGTGAAATTTGCAGCAATGCATATCCGTATGTGGGCTATGTTCTGTATGTGGGCTATGTTCCGTATGTGGGCTATGTTCTGTGTGTGGGCTATGTTCCACTCTTGATGCTTGCCTCTTCACAGGAGCTTCAAGCCATAGCTTTGCTGCACAACAACAGGTAGGTCCACACTCCCATGTCACCAGCCAGACCTACGCAACAACACCTGTTGTGTCTCTCGTCAGTCGCTCGGTTGAAAAAGGTTACAACGCCAGTGCAGGTTAGTCTGACACCCTTTGCAAAGTAGTTGTTGATGGGGGGGGGGGGGGGGGGGGGGGGGGGGGGGGGGGGGGGGAGGGGGGAGGGGGGGGAATCCCATACAGTAGGATGTTTGACAATCAGTGGAGGCTCTTTTTGCATTAAATGTATGGGGCACCTATTTACATGTGTAAAGCTAAGTATTCATGATGATGCTATGAAGTATTTGTGTTCTGCCTATACCAGCGTATTGTGCGCAGGGGGTAATTGATACACTTTGGCACTTGAATCACTGAGGGTGCAAAAAATCTAACATGGATTGTATGTACATAGGCATTAAAAGCTGTGCCATCCATCATGTTCATTACATGTACTTTCATGAAGCCTGCCTTATATTACATGAACAATATAATGGTGAGGGTAATTATGTTTGAAATTCATTTTCAATCCACTGAGTGCCCCACCCCCTTGCATATCATCTGTCTGGCAAATAATCAGTGCTATGCTGGGCAATTTTGGGTTCAAAAAATGACTTTTAATAATTAACATCGAAGCACACCACACCGCACATGATACGCACCCCTGAGGTTTGCTACATGGGACCTAAGGTATGCTACATGGGACCTAAGGTTTGCTAGGTCTACATGGGACCTGAGGTTTGCTACATGGTACACATCTCTTCACAAGACAATGCTCCACCCACTACATGTGTAAGCTCATGCTCCCCTTGTTGAGCTAGCTCTATGGCATCATGGCATCATTTTAGCGGAAGACACTACACTTAATTGGCTACGATGAAACCATTAGTATCTCTATGGGACTAGGGAGTTTAATGCTATGTTGAAACTGATGATGAAAGTGTACATCTGTCAGCTGTCAGCTTCTTTGCCCTGTGTCAGCTGTAAATAGATCTCTCGCAGTATGTGTCTCACCATTTGTGGCCTCACCATTTGTGGCCTCACCATTTCTTTCCTGGCTTTGATCACGCTATGCAGTCAGATGTGTCCCTCCATCAGCGGAGGTCTATGCTCAATATACCATGAATACCATATGTGTGGGCACTTCATATATGCAGGCCAGGGGGGCACAATACAGTAGCCTGTTGCAGTACCATGCTCTGAATTGCTCTCTCTCCAATCCAGAAATGGTGATGACTAAACTGGCCAATGCAGGATACAACGTCACAACGCAACCCTTTTCTGTATGTTGTAAGCTGTTAGTTGGTGATTAATTCTGGGTGTAAGGAGAAGGGTTATTCTGGGTGTAAGAGAAGGGTTATTCTGGGTGTGAGAGAAGGGGTTATTCTGGGTGTAGGAGAAGGGTTATTCTGGGTGTAAGAGAAGGGTTATTCTGGGTGTAAGAGAAGGGTTATTCTGGGTGTAAGAGAAGCTTTATTCTGGGTGTAAGAGAAGGGTTATTCTGGGTGTAAGAGAAGGGTTATTCTGGGTGTAGAGAGGGTTATTCTGGGTGTAAGAGAAGCTTATTCTGGGTGTAAGAGAAGGGTTATTCTGGGTGAAAGAGAAGGGTTATTCTGGGTGTAAGAGAAGAGTTATTCTGGGTGTAAGAGAAGGGTTATTCTTGGTGTAAGAGAAGGTTATTCTGGGTGTAAGAGAAGAGTTATTCTGGGTGTAAGAGCAGGGTTATTCTGGGTGTAAGAGGTTATTCTGGGTGTAAGAGAAGGGTTATTCTGGGTGTAAGAGAAGGGTTATTCTGGGTTTAAGAGAAGGGTTATTCTGGGTGTAAAAGAAGGGTTATTCTGGGTGTAAGGAGAAGGGTTATTCTGGGTGTAAGAGAAGGGTTGTTCTGGGTGTAAGAGAAGGGTTTTTCTGGGTGTCAGAGAAGGGTTATTCTGGGTTGTAAGAGAAGGGTATCGGGGTGTAAGAGAAGGGTTATTCTGGGTGTAAGAGAAGGGTTATTCTGGGTGTAAGAGAAGGGTTATTCTGGGTGTAAGAGGTTATTCTGGGTGTAAGAAGGGTTATTCTGGGTGTAAGAGAAGAGTTATTCTGGGTGTAAGGAGAAGGGTTATTCTGGGTGTAAGAGAAGGGTTATTCTGGGTGTAAGAGAAGGGTTTTTCTGGGTGTAAGAGAAGGGTTATTCTGGGTGTAAGAGAAGGGTTATTCTAGGTGTAAGAGAAGGGTTATTCTGGGTGTAAGAGAAGGGTTATTCTGGGTGTAAGAGAAGAGTTATTCTGGGTGTAAGAGAAGGGTTATTCTTGGTGTAAGAAAAGGGTTATTCTAGGTGTAAGAGAAGGGTTATTCTGGGTGTAAGAGAAGGGTTATTCTTGGTGTAAGAAAAGGGTTATTGTGTGTCTTTGACAGTGTTTGCACTCATTTGTACTTCGGCTAGTGTTTTGTGTTTAACAAGCAAACCATCACCCTCAAATATTCTCACAGTATCAGTGAACTTTTGTAATGAGAGAATATGGAACATGGACATTAAAATAAAAAACTCATGAGCTGAGGGGAGTGCTGGGTTTGTGTCTCAAGTCCAGATGGTTGTGTTTATTGTACGTGGTCAGTTTACTGAAGGCTATGTCTGTGCATGTGTGTGTTATGAGGTCGTAGGAGTATCTCTGTTTCACTATTGACATTTATTTTCATTATCGTTCATTTTCTTTCCTTGTATACTTAAGGTGTTTGTATATGAAGATCTGGCTCCAAATAATGCCATCTTTTATGCAAGCCTCGCAAGTGTCAACTTCCAGTGGAAATTTTTGCAGGTGTGTGTGTGTGTGTATGTGTGTGTGTGTGTGTGTGTTATTTTCATTTCCATGGTGACAGGGGTCTGAGTATGCCGTGCTACGATACTCTGGAAGCACCCCAGGTGGACAAGTCATTAATGCAACACTCCAGCCAGTATCTGGTCAGTGGTACAGTAGCTGTACAGTAGTGGTCAGTGGTACGGTAGCTGTACAGTAGTGGTTCAGGGGTACGGTAGCTGTACAGTAGTGGTTCAGGGGTACGGTAGCTGTACAGTAGTGGTTCAGGGGTACGGTAGCTGTACAGTAGTGGTTCAGGGGTACGGTAGCTGTACAGTAGTTGTCAGGGGGGTAGCTGTACAGTAGTGGTACGGTAGCTGCTACAGTAGTGGTTCAGGGGTACGGTAGCTGTATTCAGTAGTGGTTCAGGGGTGTTCCACTTGTAAATGATGAATGCATGTAGTGTAGGTTGTCCTTGGTGTGGTACTGGGTGTGGGGAGGGGAGGGGATGGGGGAGGGGGAGGTAGGGGAGTGGGGAGAGGAGGGTTTAGGGGAGGGGGGTGTGGGAGGGAAGGAGAGGTGGGGGGGAAGGGGTGGGGGAGGGTGGGGGGGAGGGTGGCGGGGGGAGGGTGGGGGGCGGGTGGGGGGGAGGGTGGGGGGAGGGCGGGGGGGGGTGGGGGAGGGGAGCGAGAGGGGTGGAGGGCGAGGGGAGGAGGTGGGGGAGGGAGGGGGGAGGGGAGGAGGGGGGGGAGGGTGGGGAGGGTAGGAGGTGGGGGGGGGGGAGGGAAAGGAGGTGGGGGGTGGGGAGGGGAGGAGGTCGGGGGTGGGTGGGGAGGGGTGGGGATGTGCACCTCATCTGAAGTGAGATATTTGTCTACCGCGTTCTTTTTAAACTCTAATTGAACTGTATGTGTCATATGATTGACACCTGCCCCAACAGGAGGGTGCTCTATGGACGACTTCTCTGGCTTTTTGAATGGGTCTGTAGCCCTATTGGACTATGATGAAGTCTTTGTCAATTGCTCCCTGTTCGACATGGTAAGAACACAAGGCTAGAACATTGTCCCAGGCTGCCAGGAGGCTGTCTAGGAAATTAATGTCTTTGCTGTTTTCCTATAAGGCTTCTAATGCAAAGGCAGCCAATGCTTCTGCAGTGGTCTGGGGAAGAGGCCCATCCCAGGCTGGCATAGTCCCTCCCACGTCAAGAGTATACAGTGAGTTCTCGTGTGTGCTCTGTAGTTGAAGTGTGGTACAAAGGCTACTTGCTGAAAGTTACACTGGCCAAAGTTCATTTGCACACTGTATGTAAAATTAATTAACGTCAAACTCGATTAGTTTTGTAAAAATATTCCGATATTGTCTGGACATCCTGGTAGCTGCACGTGCACCAAACGTATTGTGCCAATGAGTCATCTTAGCTCTGACAGTCTGATCCCTCCATGTGGGCATGACCAAGTCATATTCATTTGGAGCTATCATAACTGTTGCTAGTAACATGTTATGGTAGCTGCAAAACGTCATATTGAAGTGATTAGTGGCAACCATTGCACTGCCTCCTAATGACAGTTAACCTGACCACACCCCTTCAGTGTAGGGATGACAAGCACACAGTTTAAACTGACCACACCCCCTTCCATATAGGGATAACAGCAAACAGTATGTATACAGTAGACATTCCAATGCTGGGTACCACCTATGAGGTGCGAACCACACTGCTCTCCTTGTGGAAGATTGCTGTAAGGATATATGAGCTTGTGTGTGTGTGTGTGTGTGTGTGTGGGGGGGGTCACATCAGCCGTGTGTCACTGATTCTGATGTGTAACCATGGTGCTGGGTGTAACCATGGTGCTGGGTGTAACCATGGTGCTGGGTGTAACCATGGTGCTGGGTGTAACCATGGTGCTGGGTGTAACCATGGTGCTGGGTGTAACCATGGTGCTGGGTGTAACCATGGTGCTGGGTGTAGCTATGGTGCTGGGTGTAGCTATGGTAGCACTGAGGGGTGTAACTCTAGTTGGACTTAGTGATTCAGTTCAATATATACTGCTTTTGTGGACACAAGGGATCAACCTATGTTTTCTGGGGGCATTTTGGTTGTTATTTGCAATGTACAGAAGATGGTTTATGACCACTCACAACAGATTGTTCAAGGTCACTGTGCAGAATTTTGAATGGGTTGGTTAGAAGTGCTTAGTGGTTTTGCGCTTACTGCATATGAAGTAGATGTTCTGACCTTCTGGGTAGGTGCATTGAGCCACATCAATGGAAGGGGTGAGGTACAATGCTCTATGATGTAATCTCTATGCCGTGTTGATGTACATGCTTTTAAAAGTACTTTTCTACGCACAATCCTATAGACTGATAAAAATGTTACTCTGGATGTTCAACTGAAAACCTACACGAGCGTAACATCAGTGTACACGTACAACGTTCTTGCCACCACAAACAGTGGCAATGATAACGCAATGATAGTGGTGAGCTCCAAAAAGAATTGCCTTTCTCAGTGTGGGGGGAGGATGCAGTGTCTGCTGCTGTAATGAAATATAATGTGTTGTATGACTACTTCGATAAAATTGCACACTTATAAAATCTTGCATGTTCTACTAACAAGGCTTTGTCCCTTGTCCCCTCCCCCCCCCCCCCCCCTCCCCCTCCCCCTCCTTTGCAGGTTGGGTCTCATCTGGACTCTGTGTCGGCAGGGCCAGGAATCAATGACAATGGGTAAGGGATGATCTGAGTCTAATTAGAGCACTGCATGAATATTCATATCGGACACGTTGTAGCAGGTCATATGGATTGTCTTTCATCGGTACCAGGTGGAGAGTCATTGAAGTGGGAGGTACCGGAGCAGGCTGGGCACCCGAACATGGGGTGTGCATGTGTGATGGCATTGCCTGTCTTGTGGCAAGGGGGGGGGGGGGGGGGGGTAGGGGGGCTGATTCTGCTCAACCTCAACTTCACTTGCCTGGTGTCATGACGAATGTAATGATTGCATTTAGTTTCTTTTCAATAAGATATGGCGCATTGAATCACCACTAGGCAACGTCAACCCAAATAAATTTCAGTAAATTTCTGAAATTTTACTCATATTCATTGAGTTACATGCACCATGTGTATTGTCACCTCTATGTGTGCCTACCATGAAGCTATGTTGTGTTATTATATGAAAAACAGCATAAGTATATACAATGCAGTTGTGATGGATGGGGTGAGCAATTGGCACATCGGGTATCCCACACATTGGGTATCCCCACACATTGGGTATGTTCACACATACTGTACATTTGCATTTGCAGAAGTGGTGTTTCAGCCAACTTGGAAATGGCCCCTCCAGGTTGCCACAAGAACAGTGCGAAACAAGGTTTGTTGGCATCCATCGTGTGCCTTCCCCCTGTGCATCGTGTGCCTTCCCCCTGTGCATCATGTGCCTTCCCCCTGTGCATCATGTGACTTCACCCTGTGCATCATGTGACTTCCCCCTGTGCATCATGTGACTTCCCCCTGTGCATCATGTGACTTCCCCCTGTGCATCATGTGACTTCACCCTGTGCATCATGTGCCTTCCCCTGTGCATCATGTGACTTCCCCCTGTGCATCATGTGACTTCCCCCTGTGCATCATGTGCCTCCCCCTGTGCATCATGTGACTTCCCCCTGTGCATCATGTGCCTCCCCCTGTGCATCATGTGACTTCCCCCTGTGCATCATGTGACTTCCCCCTGTGCATCATGTGACTTCCCCCTGTGCATCATGTGACTTCCCCCTGTGCATCATGTGCTCCTTTAGCAGGCGAAGTCTGCTCAATCAGTCTGTTATAATTGGCATGGAAAAACAATCCTCGTACTTGCCTTCCACTTAAAATATGTTTAACTTTATGCCTAAGTTCGAATTACTACATGTATTTGCTGGCATGAATGTATGAATTATAATAATTGTACAAATACATGTATGGGACTGTCTTATGGCTTTAGCGTACAGTCACATTATAGTGTGTGTTTATGTGAGTGTGTGACTGTGGCTGTGTGAGTGAGTGTACATGTACATGGTGTGGCTGTTCCTAAGGCGTGACATTAATGTACACAATTAAAACTGAAGGTAATTAATGCCAAACCAATAACATAGATCGAGTTAACTGGTGCACATTTTCACGCATGTTATGACCTTTTATTAATGCACACCAATTGTAGGTGAGATTCGCATTCTGGTCAGCAGAGGAGCTGGGTCTGCTTGGATCGTACCATTATGTCATGAACCTCACTCCTGAAGAGAAGAACAACACAGCTCTAAACCTCAACTATGATATGATGGTGTGTGTTTGTGTGTGTGTGTGTTTGTGTGTGTGTGTGTTTTTGTGTGTGTGTTTGTGTGTGTGTGCTTGTGTGTGTGTGTGTGTTTGTGTGTGTTTGTGTGTGTATGTGTGTGTGTGTTTGTGTGTGTATGTGTGTGTGTGTGTTTTTGTGTGTGCTTGTGTTTGTGTGTGTGTTTGTGTGTGTGTGTGTTTTTGTGTGTGTGTGTTTGTGTGTGTGTGTGTTTGTGTGTGTTTGTGTGTGTGTGTGTGTGTGCATGCATGTGCAAAGGGTAGTCTCGTCAAGATATATGATCAGTCCAGTTCATTTGTTGATTTTCTCAAACATCAGGATGTTTGCATGCATGTATTTCTAATGCAGTTTGTGGTTTGTTGCGTACGTAATACCAATTTCACATGCATGTTTATGGCACATATTTAATACCAGCGCCTTGTAGTTCGCTAACTTTGTTATTTCCGGCTCTTATCCTTGTCATTTTCATTGTAGAACTTGTTTCTTACTCTTTCAATAGGCATCACCAAATTTTGTGAGAGGAGTGTACAATGGTTCAGGAGTAAGTTAATTAGACAAGAATTAGTGTGCAGTACTTCTTTATGGGGAAGCATAATTAGGAACATATTTGTAACTTGAGCTGGCTTGGTGCACACATACACACATGTACACAGCTCACACACACATGCACACACACAACACACACACATGCACACACACACACACATACACACACACACACACACACACACACACATACACACACACACACACACACACGCATATACACATACTAAGCTTTGGTGTAATTGCCATTCGTAAACTCTTCATAGGCTCCAGATGCCATTAGTACACAGTCTAGAAATATTCAGTCCTTGTTTGAAAAGAATTTCCGGTGAGCAATGCGCATTATGTTTTTATAGCCATGTGTACTGTCTACACGCATCTACTGTCTTGGTACTTCCCTGCACGCATGGCTCTGTTGCTTCCTCTCAAGGGAAGGGAGGGTCTGAAATATTGCTGTCAGGCATCCATTTTCTAATGGTACTATATCCTGTGATGGAACCAAACTTTATTAAAATCATTGGAAATTATTACTTATGGACTCTTCAGTAGTGTTTGAAAGTACATTTCTCACAGAGACAACAAGTTGCAGTATGAGATTTGGCCATTCAATGGGCGATCAGATTATGGTTCATTTATTTTACCAGATATAAACATTCCAGGTCAGAGGCTAGCTGTGTGGGATAAGATCTGTATATTGATTAGCTGGTGTTTGGGCTTCTATTTCCCTGTGCAGCTGGTTCAATAGCCACTGGTGCTGACCCTGTCAAAACCATTGATGAGAGAACCAATTTTGGTGGTTTTGCCAACACAATATTTGACCCATGTTACCATACAGTAAGTGAAATGTATTGTTACATTTATTTTTCCACCAGATTATGTCATTTTTGCCCAACAACTCTAGTAATTGATAATGGCTAGTCCTGAGGTTTCTTACAGAGCTACCTACTTTCAAGTGTTTAACAGGCTAGACATGCATGGAAAATGATTTAGGTGTTCTAGTTTAGACCTTGAATTTCAAAAACCAGTTCGTATTTTATGCATGTAGTGGATGTAGTCATGCTTCAATTGTTAAATCCTGGGAAGGCTGAAGTGTAAGCTGGCCGGTTTCTATCTGAAGAGTGAATGTTTTTGTTCGTGATGAATTCATGTGAATTGCATGCCAGATAAGCCAAAGTTGTCAACCAACATAGTACGGCAAAGAAAATGTAGTAGCAAGAAAGAAAATACTTTTACTGACGAATTCACATCTATAGCAGTCTTGCCCATTTACAGGTCTGTGATACTATAGAGAATATTAATCAAGCCGTCTTTATCGAGATGGCTACTGCAGCAGCATATGTACTAGAGGTTAGTTGGTCACTACTAACAATGAATTTATAATATTGCTTTGTTTTGTTTGCTATTTTGTGCCTTAAGACAGTTTAGTATAATTGTATATTTGGCAAAGAGTGCAATATATGACTTTGTTCTCTTTGTTTTGTGTAGCAACTAATGATGAAAGAGGACTTGGCAGGCTTTCTCATGTCATCATGATGCTGGTACTCCTTGAAGAGTCTTTTTAATTCCACTGATTCAGAAGGGATTTAGTAGGGCTTAAATGCTGTATTTGCCAGTGATATAACTCTTATGTTCAAATATACAAGGTAAAGTGGTACACACATACATGCACATCTAATAGTGGAGTTGAGGGCCCACATAGGAGGCAAGCCTGCTGCAACACATCTTAATATGAAATGACCATCTGGCATTGAACCAATCAATCAGGTCCTCTGATGCCCTATGACCATTGGTGCTAACTATTTCCTCTGTCGTGCCTGGAATGGGCGTAACATTTAGATAGTGACTACATTGTGAAGAATTGTTCTTGGTGGCTTCAACCTGCTTATATTTTTTCGTGCTACACTGCCATAACGGGAATCGAATGTGAACATCTCTGTGGTTAACAAACACTCTCTGAAGGTGCTGAAGAGCTAAGAAAGGATAGATGGAAAAATAAAAACCATGTAGAAACTGAAAACAATCTTTCAAAGTGTATAACACTGCTACAGTGCTAAAGGAATGAACTTAACTCTTACATACTATTTGGAGGTATTTTCATTTGGCTGCGATTACAACATCAGTTTTGTACTTGTAGGCTGAACAGGGTGACCCTGCCTTGATAGAGACATTCCAGACTTACAGAATATCACAAATTTGAAATCGTGGAAAAACATGCCTTAATATCCCAATTGTAACACATGGACATCAGTTTTACCAGTAAATACTTTCTAAACTGAAGGGTTGTAGTAGGTGAATGATGCCATCAAAAAGGCAACACCATCATTGCTTTATGATAAAGGGAATTGAAATCATTTGTGATTAGGTTAATTAAATCACTATGATTAAGAGTTCCTACTTACTGTACATGCCTGGGCAGAAATTATGGAATAAAAAATAAAATGTACTTAATTTGCTACTTTCTTTTTACACTATTTTCACTCTAATAGGCTAATTTAGGCTTCATGAAGATTTGTTGTTTCTCAATGTATGTATTATGTAACATTGAATGCTCACAAAACAAGGCAATAACTGAACAGTGCCAAGGCAGGTGTTAATAACTGCATTGGCAAGTGATAGTACTCCTTGTGCTTCATGAAAATGTAAGTATAAAGTGTTTACAAATTCAGCTTTATTTGCATATTGAATTATGACGAATGGTTATAACTACATAAGATCTTCTAAAATCAATTGAAACTGCAATTGAATAGTACAAGTTAGTGACTAAATAAGTAAAGTAAAATTGATCATTGATTTCTATTACTATATCGATACCATCTTATATGTTTGTGCCTAGTACGCACTCAATTGTAAACACCCTGTAATTTGGAACACAAAATCTTCCTATACAAAGTTCCCAGCTTAAATTGTCCAGAGGTTACTGCATTATATGTACATATATGCAACTGTGACAGAAGTGACAGGGTACAATGCACATTGTCTCCAGTTTATAGTTATAGAAAATGCTCATTTCAGTTTCTTAGCCGAGGGGTCATTTGCTTCTGAAGCCCACTGTGGATGTATGGTAAAGTGGGATGGCTGCTGATGGGTTGACTGACTGAACATGGAGCCTTTAGTTACAGGAGTCATCTCAGGCTGTGCATTTGTTGGCTTTGATGACCTGCGAGGATGCTTTCCTGCCACCTTGGACTCACTACCAAACGCAAGAGAAAGAAAAAAAGAAATGCAACTCTGAGATTACAATGAACACACACTGTAATGCAGGTGACTGTAATGCAGGTGCCTGTAATGCAGGTGCCTGTAATGCAGGTGCCTGTAATGCAGGTGCACTGAAACAACTTCTTATACTCGAATTTTTTTTGTGCAACTCTTCCATATAGTAAATAATATTCTGCCTCATCCCACCAACTCGTCTCTTCCCTTCTCCTAATCTGTTCCCTCATCCTTCTTATCTTCCACTCTTCTTTCTCCACTCTATTGCGATCATCTCTTTTTCATTCCCCACTGTTTCTGCACTATTGCTTCCTTTTCAAATGCACCCTAATATCTCCTAATAGAGCCTGCCACACCTCCTCCCCCTACTTTGTTTTAATTAAACTAAAATGATAGAGAGGGAGCGTAGAGGATCATTGGAGGTGTGGTTGTGATGACCTCACCATCCACTCTTCCTATTGTCACCCCTTCTCTCTCTGTCCCACTGTCATGCTTTTTTCCTGGAACAGTTTTTTTTTTTCTGTCGTCACCTCTCCTTAACCCTTCAGTTGCTGATTCTTTTTTTTTTCTTTCACATGCACTATCACTTTGCACTGCTTTAAATTTACCACTGTCTTAATGCCAGCTTGACTCACGTTTTGAGCTGTTCAAATGTGGATAGGACATCCGTCTCATGTCTCTGCTTCTGGGATGGCGTCATCACTGCTGACCGTGCTCTGGTGTAGCGCATGGCGGCTTTAGGATCGGGTACAGCGCGATCCATGCCATTGGAATTCATGGCATTAAAGAATTTTTCTGCAGCCTCTTGCTCTATTTGTATTGATGTATTAATATGGCCTCAGATATTCATATATAGACATAAACTACTAACCTCCTTTACTTGCTGATGACAGCCAATTCTCTACTTTTGGGGCAATGGTGGGATTCAAGCAGCCATCGAGAGACTGTAGTCCATCATTGCAAAGTGAAGTGAGCGTTAAGTGTAAAAACATGCATGGGTACATTTACATGTATAGAACATGAATCACTTGCACTTTGACACACAACTCTAAAGCCATGATTGGTGAATTTACCTTTTGGAGAGCAGATCTAGGTCTCTCTGGTGCATGTCGTTCAATAGGTGGAAGTGCTTCAAACACAAACATGCAGGAAAAACTTAACGCCACTTCTAAAACCAAAGAAGCAGCAGGATTAACTTACAAGTGCTAAGTTTGTGCTGTCTGGGTGGAAACTGTTGAGAATAGTCCTCCGGGGGCTTTGTCAGCAGCTGTGCGAAAGGAGGATTCACACATTGCCGTATGTCGTGTGAGAGCTTCGTGCGGGTATCATACGTGGGAGTCAGAGAGTCTACGCCTTCTTTGTTCCTCAATGTGCCTCTGTCTCTCTCGTGTCCGCTCTGCCTTGAGTGCGGCACCGAAGTCCACACCCGAAGGAACGACTCCTGAGGGAGAAAAAGTATGTAGTCACGTGACGAGTTACTGTGTGGCCTTCTAAGCTTACGTGCAGGATCGTGCATTAAGCCTTGAAGGGCGTTGGCCCTGTATATCGCAGGGTCGAATTTCAGATGATGCACTCCTGTCAGGACATCAGTGCCCACATCGCCAGCTGCGAGAAGAAACAGCAAACGAACCGTGAGGTCCGACTGAAGGAAAGCGGGAGTCGGCTTACTGTTCCTCTGACCGATGTAGTCATCATAAAACCTCTCTCGAATATCGCATTCGTATTCCAATCTCTTCTCTCTGCTAAGCTGCCTGGTTGGGGGACTTTTCCACACTAACGCGTCCTTTTTAAAATAAATAAATAAATAAATGATTAAGAAGGTGTGAAATAAACAAAGGGGGTGGAGCTGGCTATCTTCCACCTACACTCTTAGGATGAAGTCCCTGTCTTGATTCGAGCGGGGTTCGCGGGACCATCAATGGTGCTTCTGTTGCAGAGATCCTCCTCTCTTCTTTAGTAGCAGACATTTCTCTCACATTTACAAGTCAATTTGTGAATTCACACCTATTATCAAACTCCAGAAATCATAGACTAAATTCGACCTCTTCATTTAGATTGGTCGCCTCTCGCATGCTTCACTAGGGACTGTCTACTGTACAAGGGCATGCCGTATTCATAAGACCAACTGGAGTCTATTTTGTCGTCACTGGAGACGTTTACCCAAGAGCGGGCGCAGTTCCTTGTAGCATCTGATCGCGATGAACATAGATCCGACCAAAAAACCCTCCAATCAGCCAGCCGGTCGACCGCCGAGCCAAGAGGGACGCGTCAAATCGGCGCACATCGGACCGGTTCCCCCGTCCCCGACCCAAGCGAGGTTTGACCGTCAGGAGGTGGTTCATGAAGCCAGGCTTCGAGCATCCTCTGCTAAAGCCATCCGCGACAAGCACATCACTTCGAAGAAGGTGTTTCCCCGGCAACCACTGAAAGATCCCAAGGAGCATTACACCACCATGTACGCACAAAACTTCGACGGCAAGTTTGTGCCACCGCCTGAACCAAGGCCCACGTCACCCACTAGGCGGAATAACCCACACCCATCAAAGGTTGGAGACAATCAGTAGAGGAAAGGATGATAAAAGATTAATCGAGAGGAGAGGAAAAAAAAAGGGGGTGGGGGTGTGGCAACTGAGAGAGATAAAGCTGGGAACGAGAGGGGGAAGCGAGAGAGTGAGAGATAGAGAGCTAAACGAAAAGATGTTATACGAAACGATAAAAGAGAGCCCAATAACAATAACACTCGTGCTTATGTGCAAAAAAAGGGTAGGATGAATGTGTGCACAACAGGTTGGAAATGCATGTAGTTTAGAGAAATGCTTGCTGTGGAGAAATGCTTGTGTGAGCAAAGAGTTATTGCATGAATGGGTAAATATAGCTTGGTATGCCGAAAGGACGCTAATGCAGAGAAGGTTTCGTGTTACGATAACCTTTCTCCATGCAGCAATTCATGGTTTGGAGAGTACCATCGCGGGAGATTGGAATACCTCCACAAGCACTCCTTAACGGCGGACTGGAAGGGTTAGATGATTTCAGTGTTGCAGACAGCAGCGGTTAGTGACCTCTTTCTATTTTTATATATCTGCATAAGTACAGCACAAAACAAGAATGACATTTATATGTGTTCTTTGCACGCAGAGTTTGACGAACTGGGCCCGTCGATAGATAAGCTGAAGCTTCCTATTCCGCGCCCGACGAGTACAGAGTACGGAGCACACGTTTCCCGCCTCCCATCTCGACAGTCACAACGAGGGTGACAGAAACCAACCACTAAGTGAGCTCACCACGCTCTATAACAGCTGCTTTTCGTGTCACTTGTTTAAATGGTGCCAAAAATGGTTGGACATGACTCAGTCCGCGCGTGGGTATTTTACTTTCTGTTTCATCACTCGTATTATCACAGAATTTAATTCTGCAATATAGTAAGGGAAGAACCGCATGGGATCATTTCAATAAACCATAAACTAAAAGGGTTTGTGATGTACTGTGGCAATAACTGCACTCTGCGTGCCCTAGCTGCATATGCCATGTAGAGGAACACTGCCATTGTTGTATACGTGCGGTACAGTATTGAGATAGCTACCTATATGACATGCAGTGTCATCATCACGTGTCTCTGTGGTGGGAGTTCGTTAAAAGCATCAATTGCGATCACATAATCCAGTGTAAACCATCTCAGCCGCGCATGCAATGATCACCGATATCATTACTCAAACCAATCATCTGATGCGTGGCTATATTTAGTATACATTATAATGCAACGATTTTTTTTATTTTTTATTTATTTATTTATTTTGCTACAGAGAATCCAGTGAAAGTTCAAGAGGTTACTAGTGATGTAAGGCCATATCCAAAGAGTTGAAAATTATCATAGATGTATTACGTCTCTCCTTATAAAGGTACTTGAAAGGACACTAAGAAGCGAAAATGTGACAGCTTTGGATCAGTGGTTACGAGAAGCCGGTCCTGAAGGTATGTAACGATGCAACCATTTCTTGTTTCAAGGACAGGTTGCGCGCTAGATTCTAATTTCCGCGCCACGCTATACTAAATACCAGAGTATTGCAGTATGTGTATGTGCATGCGTGCGTGTGTGTGTGTGTGTGTGTGTGTGTGTGTGTGTGTGTGTGTGTGTGCGCGCGTGTGTGTGTGTGTGTGTGTGTGTGCGTGTGTGTGTATGTGTGGGTGTGTGTATGTGTGTGAGGTGTCAATTGAGGCTCTCATATTCTCTGTTACTTTCAATGTCATGTAAATTACATTGACCACTTCTAGTAAATAATTGATCCTTATAGAATGGATTTAACGAACTCATTTTAAAAATATACGTCTGCATCTGATTATTCAAGGATCACTTACGAACTCATTGTGTCTCCTATATATACGTCTGCTTCTGATTATTTGAAGATCACTTAATTTCTTCTCCCCAAGTCTGTTCATGCCAATACCTCATGCTTTTTCTCCTCCTCTGCAGAGCAACAGACAGTGCTCAAAATGTTGAAGACTGCAGAGGAAGCACAAGTGGAGGAGGCAAGTATAGTAGGTTTTTAAAAACCTGGATTTGATTCCCTACCCCTCACTATTCCTAGACAATTGGTGATATAATGCAACCAGCAGCCGCAAAAGCTGTAAAGAAATGGTTTGGTTCAGTCAATGAGAAAGGTATACTTGATGGTACCCCAATAAAGTTCTTTATGAATTCTAAATTATTTTATTATGGGCCGTTGAGTGCATATTCTGTTCTTTGCTTTTTGTGGTGTACACAGAACGCGAAGTAGCGGTTCGCCTCTTCGGTACGATTGGTTCGCGGAGTCGGTCTAATTCAGAGCCCGGTGGACTGCCACCTCTTCAGCCAGCCCCTCCCCCGCCTAGACCGCAAAGCAGGTAGAGTAGTGTTGATGATTAATTGCTCACTTATTGCTGTAAATATTGGGGCAGAGAGCGCATTTATCTTCATGAATACTTCGCACTTTGCATAACACATTGTTTATCTGCCCTGCCCCCTCCCCCTCCCACACACACACACACACACACACAGCGCTGCCAGGAGTCGTCGCATCAGTGCACCACCAAACCAGCAGCGATACCCGCCCGCCATTTGGCATCACCAGTCAGTCCGTGATCCACCGCCGCAGGTGTACCACAGAGCGTCTCTCTTTGGCACCGTTAGAGGCCCTGCTTCGCACTACAGTGTCCACCCCGAGTGGCCAGATTACCATAATGACTTCGTACCAAGTTAAATTACACAGGACGTTAGAGAATTGCATGGTCTTGAACCTTGTGTTCATTAGATTCAGCTTTCGAAGTGGACACGCACATATGAAGCACGCACTCGGACATGCGCATGCACCCCGCACCTTTGTAACATTTTTAATTGTATACTCTGTTCTTTGCTTCGTTGTGCACAAAATGTATTCTCTTGTGCTATTTTGCAAGCCACATTGTCATTGTAATACCTAATAACATAGCATGTACACTGTATGCTGCTGAATAAATAAATGAATGAATGAAATGAATCCCTATATCACCCCTCCCTATGCATGGTCAAAAATGGTGGTCAATTGAGATGAACGACGTATATATGTTAACACTACACAAGAAAACTCATAAGACTGAGTAACATCTCTAAGGAATCGGGAGACCAGCTTCAGTCGCCACTCCACACATGTTCCCTCTGTTCCTTGCAAGCATCATGTAGCCACTGATACCCCAGTACAGACCATAACTGGAAGAAATGTTTGGCAGGAAGTGTGTGTCATTTTCAAATACTAATAAATATATGTAACCTGCTACCTGCGCATACATCATGTATGGTGCAACACCACAAGCAATACATGCAGATCCCAAATCTCTATAAAGAAGAGCCCACTTAGAATTAAACATATGTACACTACCTGTTCTTCACAAGCCAGAAATCTCGACCAGAGTGTGTGCCATAACCAACCACTAGCATCTCGTGACTCAAGTCTTTGGAAAGATTGGAACAGTCCTCGGCTGAATAGACTCCATAAGAATAAAACTAATGTTTTCAGAGAATAGAAATGATAAAAGGTATTTAAGATGAGAGTCATGAAGTAAGGCACAAAGCATGTGTTTACATGGAAGGTCTGAGTGGGAACATACAACCCACAAGTTGCTCACAATCAAGTATTCAACTCTCACCTGAAAGGAACGATGTCTGTGATCAATAGCCACAGCCACAGGTCCAACCTCAGCGACAGCTGCCATCAGGTCTGTCTCACTGCCTGTCTGGACGGTTAGGACCTTCTTAACTGTGGTTACCGCCTGTCCCTCATTGAATGAGCACACACTGGTCTAGGTGAAATGGCATTCCAATTAATGCAGAATGCGGCAATGAAGTAGTGGGTTCCAAAGGCTCTCTATGCTCCACATAATAGCACTCACATAGGAATGGTATGGGTAGCTCTCTTGTGATTCAATACCTCCAGCGGCACTTATGTAACTCCAGGCACTCCTGTAGCTTCCACCATGGCAACCGGCATTCGAAAAAACTCCTGTGATTGTGAGCAGGATGAGAAGATGAGCACAGACATCATGCATGGTGCTGCTGTACACACACACACACACACACACACACACACACACACACACACACACACACACACACACACACACACACACACACACACACACGTGTACATACACATGTACACACACACACACACACACACAAAACACAAGGCTGTATTCACTTGAGCAATCCAATATCTGCTGTTCACTTAAGGAGACAAGGTTTCCTTTAAGGATAGCAAGCGCTCCTTCCAGAGCTCCTGTTGCAGCAAATGCATAGCACGAGTGACACAAGTTGTCCTCCTGAAAACAGCAAAGCGTTCTGCAAGTAAGGAATGTTGCAATACTACAGAATTACCCATCAATGGCATTCGCCTAGTGTTGAATCAATTGCATATATCATCAAGTGCGCTTAAAATCCTCACACTGAATACAACCTTCCTCCCTGTCGTGACATGTAATTATTGTAATGCAGTGAGACTTAGAGTCTAGCTCAGTATAGTGTAATGCGTGTAGTATAACGGCAGCACATATAGTATATTATCACAGCCGGTGCAGTACAGCATCATATAGAGTGTAGTTATAGTGTAGAGTAATTTTAAAATGTTGTGCGGATCGCGTGCGTTAATTTGTGCATAGTAGGCACGTGTGTACGCCTCGGGCTCGTTTATACAGATTTCAGACATAAGCTGTCCTAACCTGGTTCTTCACTGGAGTGACCGCGTTATCCAGGATCCAATTCACACTAGTAGGAAGGCTTTGAACGGACCCCTTGTATTTATATGGCTCGTGTAGCGAAGAACTGAGCGCGGAAGTTGAATGGCACGACGTAATATTCCACCATTCAAAGTAGGTCTGTGAGAACAAATTGTATTTAAAATCGTATAGATGGTGTAAACGCAAATTCATGTAGCGTTCTAAACAATACCCAATGGCTTTTTAAAAGGAAAAAAAAAAAGGGTAAGCAAGATGATTTTAGGAATCTAACATTCTGCGTATGAGTAAACACAGTCACAAATAAATACGGGGCCTCAAAGCTGACCGCATACGCCTCTCTATCCCGCGACGTCCCTGCTTAAACCATGAGGCACGTACTTTATCTCCGAATGCGTTCAACTTCAAACTGTAACCGAGCTTATCCGCTTGGCTGTTGTGTTGGTCGACATAAAGCTTGTTGTCCAACCAGACTTCGTACCTGTGCTGTTCTTCAGCGACAGAGAAGTAGTGTCTGGAATGATGAGCCTTCCAAGCATGCCACTCGTCATGATGTCGGCGCAATAATGGTATCGACTCCACCCAGCAGGACCAGATCAATACTAGGGCGATAGAGATTCGCATTGCTCTTGTGGAGGGCAAGGGTACTACAATCCGATTAATTTGGCGATTTTTTATACGACGGGACTACGTCACGTGTTGCTGCTTTGGCTATTCAAGTTAAATTTTAAGACATACACAATGCTGCCGGAGAGTACCGGTATATAGTGTATCCGTGAGCGTAACTTAGAAAGTCATCCACGTACCTATACAACATGGGTGCGCTGTGATGAGAATTTTGGTCCGCGCGGGACAAATCGCGGCCGTGTTTGGTGCCAGAATGGACAGATAGGACCAGGTTAAAACCAGTCCGCTTTGAGAATGCCATTTGAATGGTGAAGATGGAAGCAAGTCAATAAAAACTTATAGTTGAAAACGCTTACTGATAACTGAAAACGATCCATGCCGGCAAAGAGCATAAACAATGCATGCGAAATCAAAGCTGAGAGTAGCGCCTTGGCCTTACGCTTTATTATTTTGGCAAGTTTCGTGCACGCAAGGATTTAAACCGAGCTGCATGATATCGGGCCATGCGTGTGCCATTTTAGATACACTGGGAATAATGGAAGAGTGGCGGCACACGTGACGTAGGGTGACATGAGTGTGAGTTGAGGGCAGGCTTGCAATAAGATCATATCAGATGGACAAACTTCAAAAGCTAATCAGTTCTGTGCAGTTTTTTTAATTAAAATAATAAAAATAAATTTACAGCTACCAGTATCTACAACGTGACTTCCGTCAGTATTGATAACAGAAAATTGTCCACGGCACTGCTGAAAGCCAGCTTGTTCCAGTAAGTTACTAGCTACACTGCTTTGTGGGGCATTTGAAAATCGGTACATCGTAATCCATTGTTAGGGATAAGACTAATGCATTTCTCCAAATGAGTTGATGCTATCCTCTCGCGTCATTCAAAACGGCTTGCTCGGATATTGACGACGGTCTGAGGACTGTCCCCAGACCGTCTCTGGGGTGGAGTAGTTTCGTTCACAGACCCAATTTTCACAGCAGCGGACGAGATGTTACAGTTGACTATATGTAATGCAATATGAGAATGAACTAGCCTTATAGCCTTAGTATCCTCAGCCCAAAAAGCGTGATTCTATTCCAGGACCTGATACAAAGTCGCTAGCTATAGTATGAATGTCTAATGCATCAGTTTCAACCCCTAAGGCGTGGCTTGATTTGGTCTTGCTGAGTCATACATGTAGTGGTTGCATTGGTGGCACTGGTTGCAGGCATCACTAAGATCATACACTACTGTGATAACATCAGAGTTTGACATACCTTGAAATGGTTGATGAATATCTGGCATTGCTTTCAAAATATTTGCCTCGAGTTTCTTACTTGGCTCAAGGTCATTCCTATAGAAAATAACCACAAACTCAAACTTGATATAACTCAGTTTGCTGAAGATTTTTGCAATATTTTTTTAAAGGTTGATCAAATAGTTGTTTCATACAACTGATGAGTAACTAATCAAGTGTTTCAAAATAGTTATGTCTAAAATATGGTTCTCCTTCACCTATTTCTAACTTTTTAGGGTTCAGCAGTTATGGTAGCAAGAGGCTAGGAAGCTGTTGAGACTTATAGAAACTGTGGCAAGAAAGCTCTTGTTTGGGGATTAGTTTCTCAACCCACAAGTCTGTCAACCCACAAGTCTGGGGTCATATAAATGTACATGTACAGCAAGTTGATATTGACTATAGTACAGTCCAATTAGCACCAAAACCATTCTGGCATCTATATAATCTACGGTTCAGGCACGTCTTGCCATTTATTGGTCCCTTGGACTGTGTTTAGCTGATAGATTTTGGTTTATGATACTGCATTCTGTATATAAATAATGTTTTGAAATTGCAACCTCCAGAGTTTAAACATTTCTTGCAGTTTGTTTCAGGTGAAAAAAAAAACACACACACAAAGGGGGGAAATTGACCCGAAATGGTTTTGATGTTATCTAGTGTTGAGCAATTTATTCTCTACGGAGTTTAGATGGAGAGATTGTGTGTCAAAAAAGACTCAACATACCCAGCCTGCGTGAAGGTATACCCGGCCAGCTATCCATTATTGAAGTCCTTAAACTGCAAAGTCAATCTTATCATCTTCTGAAGAACCTTCTTGAATGGAGGATATCTTACAAAGCAGCACAACAGAGCAATCTACAAGTACAAAAAGTCATGCAAGAAGTGCACACTTCCATCTAGCAATTGACTCATACAAGGTACACAACAGATGTCTCCAATTTCACTTCGTGATTGTCCTCACCACAAGCCTTGAAGACTCATTCTCTGAAGCATCACATCAGAAGTTTCATCCAAAACATTGCCACCTCACCGGCCTCTTGAGCAGTCCCCATAATACCAAACATCCTGGTATTCCTCTAAACAGTTTCATCCAAAAGAATGACCTCGTCAGCAACGTTAGCACTTCCAAACCTTCTGCACATGATTGCCCACCCTTTAACTACGACATCCCCCAGAGTAATGCATGTTAGTGACACCACATGGGATGGGGATGATCACCCCATTGTGTGCTGTCTTAACTGCCAGTAACAAAAACTGATTAACTAAGTAATGGTGAAGTGGTGATGTGCCAAAGATAACCACAAAGGTTCTGGAATGATGAGAGTGTATAGGAATAATTATAGTGTATAAATATGAAAATCTAGTCGAATGGAAAGCTGGTGTGTGGAAAAACATTGCCCACTGATTAAACTAAGACAGGATATTAACAAGCACTGTTAATTTTAATGCACGTCAAAAATATTTGCACTTTGCGGACCAAATGCTATCCAAATACTGATCAGAATCACAAATACCATACCACATATGTGTATGGGTTAACTTGTGAAAACCATTGAACTAGTGTTCAATTCAGAGAACATCTGCAGTTCATTTTATGTTACATTCCATTGATCACTGTGGGACACTATCTACACACCTACAGTATTAGTAGTTGCACTTCGTCCTGAAACGTCCTTTGTTATGCTCTGCCCTTCATTCTTATTGTGACACTACATTCAACAGGCGCAAAGCGCAATTCCATGTGCCTGGACCATAGAAGTGGTTGTATAATGAAGTATCAAAAGGTTCTGCCCCATTAGTAGAAGCTTGTGACAATACGACACTCTTGAACAGAAATGTAGTCCCTACATCTATTGAGATATTTATTTTTTATCACAGGGCAGATGACAAATCTACCAGCATGTACCTTCTTATTAAAGGATGAACACAGGTAACCTGATTTGTTTTGGACTTACTCAATTATTGGTGACACACTCATTTGAACCTTCAGACCACGATTGCTCCCGTAGTGGTGTAAATACAAATTTCATACGAGCCTTGTATCACTTACACTTTTATATTCCAATGTTACCAGCATAGACTATAAAGTTAAATGACCTTCACTAGTGACCTACCTCATAAGTGCCACGCCATCTTGATTTCCAGTGTACTCTATACTAGCAACATACTGTGTGCTACATAATACAGGTATCCACTTGTAAATGCACACGATATTATCCCTGTGCACGATAAATTATTCACAATTCAATAGGGAAGTTAGCCTGTGTGATGCCATGGAGAAAAATATGGTTAATTTGTTGATGTTGCAATAAAACTTTACAGCTAATTAAACAGCAACCTCCTGTGTCTGTTGTTTTCAAACAAGCACTGTACTTCTGCTTGTCAATTATCAAAATCGCAATGTGAAGTTGTATTGCCACCTTAAATACCTATACTGCAGATAAAGAAGCAGAGGAAGGAACGATGTCATCATGACATTGTGCCAATTCATTGTACACTCAGCAAGTGATGACCTTTCGTTTTCCATTCAGTTGTGGTAATTCATTATCAAACCAGTGTAATCAGACCTTACAGCAGTGTATATCAGTTGGGTCATAAATTCTGACTGTGCAACAATGAAGTATTTACAATGAGCTAGGAAAAATGGCATATATGGACATAATTACACCTACTAAGTAGCACGCCCAGCGTTACTCCAGCACAAACCAGTAGAATCCCAACGACAACAAGCGTTACAATGATGCAACAACCACGTCGTCTTTTGCGTTGCAGCAGCTGTGGCTTGAGATTTATTGAACTGCATGTGTGTAGGGTAAGGTTACAGAAGAGAGCGGTGGTAAGTGTCACGTGCTCATTGACGTTTGGCACCAATTGCCGCACGTACAACAGGCCAGGAGCGACGTAAGTTGACGCCCACATATAGACATGCCAACACGGTGTACGGTTACTAGAATCAGTGTCACGTCCCATTGCATTACAAACCTCCTCTGTGCAGGTGGCGTGCTAGTTTCAGTCGAAGCCTCTTCTAACGGTGGTGGTGTGGCAACTAACAATGGCGACTCATCGTCCACCGCAGTATGATAACTGGCAGATGAATCCGACTAAATTAGGCAAAAAGAAAATGAGTCATGATGCATACTTCCAGATATATGACGCAGCAACACACCTCTGACATTAACCAGCTCTAGCGAGCATTGTAATAACTGGGTCTCGTGACGGTGCGAGAGTGCTCTTGTTCAAGCGGGCTGGGAACGATCCTGGTTTTAGTATGCGGGTAAAAAAAAAAAAAAAATCGAAGTGGAGTCTACTCCGGATTGAACAAGACACCATCTCGTTCCCACAGTGATAGGCTCTCGGTGTTAACATCACGCTCTGAACACATGCAGAAAGATGCGCATGTGACCAACACTCAAGTGTACATTTGGATGTGGACACTGTCCTTCCAGATGGTGGTAAAGCCTCAACTGTATCCAGTATGATTACTGCACAAACAAGGAGAAGACAATGGTGAGTAGCCATAAGGCGCAATTTCTGAGTTCTGGAGGTACTAGATGATCAATACCAATGTAAATATTGTATGCATTAGCATGGAGGAGAAATTTACACCCATGTTGCAAGGCATTGAACAGATAAAATGTATTAAATACTTCCCTCTACTAACGCAGTTCCCCTTCCCCCTCCCCCTCCGACACACACACACTTTCCAATGCTCTATTGTTTAAGATGCAAGGTTTTTTGTGGTGTCGAATTTAACTAATGTGTATTTTTACAATCAGACATACTTTTGGCATCAGCATCGAAACGAGAGTTTATACATTCACTGTACATGTGCATATAAGGCCCCTTCACTGTCCTGTTGGAAATACCTTTATAAGGATATTCCACAATCAAGACAATTTTCTTTAACAGTTAATTAAAGGGATATAGTCAATTAATTACTGATCACACTCTTCTATCCAATAATTCTGTTTTCAAATACAAATGACATACTGTAAGACCATCTGCAAACAATAAACACTGCAGTAAAACAGCACACAACGCACTAAAGCTCAAGAGTGTCCTCAACCACACCAGATATTATCTTTATGTATTATCCCTGACCACACCTAAATGAGCAAAGAATGCTGCTCTAATATATTATCTCTGCTCTAACTATTGCGTGGACAAAATGCCCACCTAAGTTTTACCTACATGCTATGAAGAATCAGTAGAGCACTGTGTCTGCACGGCAAGCCAGGAAGTTAGATGGAAAGGTCTCTATGATTATGCACCAAAAGGACAACAAGAGATAAACATATGCCACTCCAAGACTTAACATTTGGATTCATTGCTGACCTTTTTTTAACCCTCACTGTAGGGTCGCAGTGGTTAAGCATGTTTGCCATTTGTTCTCAATATTCTGTCAGGATACCAGGATTCTATCAGGATGCCAGGATTCTATCAGGATGCCAGGATTCTATCAGGATACCAGTTGGCCTTCTATTCTTCTAAATCAAACACCCCAGCCTCTAACTTCAGGTTGAGTAAGGCTTTTTCAAAATAATGCAATAAGGAATTACAAAGTCCCGAAGTCTATTGTGGGTTAAAACCATCTCGCATGTAATGGCACGAGGGTCTTATCCGGCATGCACCGACTGCCCTTTGTACCCAGCAAGTGTGTACATGTGCTCATCAGTGGGGATTTAACGCCAAAGACCTGATCAGTATAAAGAAAGCCTGGCATACCAAAATTGCACCACACAATATTGTCAGCAGACAGCTCAGCTGTAGTACTACCTCCGTGTTTACTATTGGTATCAAGCTATAGTACTACCTTCATGTTTACTATTGGTATCAACAAACAGCTCAGCTGTAGTACTAACCTCTGTGTTTATTATTGGGCATGCCTCTATCCATGTTGCAAAATTATCAGCAAACTATCTCAGGAAAGAAATCCATTGCTACTCCGGCTCCAAAATGGGTTTCTGATTAGTTGAGTTCCATAGATGCTCTTTTGGAGCTCATGCTCCAATCCTTCACAATGTGTATTTATAGGCTAATTGTAATCATCACCCTCACTTTTGTTGTTTCTATGAATCCAGATCACCAAGGTCATCAATATGCTGACACAAGCGTTGTAGGTACGGCTGTATCATTTTATTGTAGCTTGCTATTAATTGGTACATCCTTACTGCTGTTTGGAATGACAAGATATTGTTGTTTGAGCACAATATATTCATATTGCAGGAAAGGATGTGTACTTCATTCCTGCAGAGGAATAGCAATTCTCAGATCTGGTTCTTACTTCTGCATGCCCTCTATTCTTTTTATGTAATGAAGGAGCACAGTATGACTACGTAACAGCTTCAGTGTCAAATATTTGGTCCACTTCCTGTTGTTCCATCTGATACACTGAGGCATATGCATGGCACTCTAGAACGACCATCTGTGTTGGTACACTTGGCCCATAGGCAGTGAAGAATGTTGTACCAATACCACCATCACGCTCTGTGCTGGTGATCTCACACTAGCGGCAACATCCAATCTGTCTGCATCGAATCCTAGCAACTATGCCCCTCTCTGTAGCAGTAAATTGTAAGTAGAGAGGAAAGCACATAACATGTATGTGTGTTATGTAAGTGTTTGACTCTCCCACAGATGGCCCTAACATCACAGGAGGTGTCCAGTTTCAGTTTTTGACACCTAAAAATGTTGATCCTGTCTCCCAGTTGACCTGCATGCACAGGACTAGTCCTCCTGTGCTGTGAACCATTGATGGAAGCCTGGTAGCTGTTGGGAACACTGCTTCCTCTCTGCTAGTGACAGATCATCATCCGCTTGCTGTGTCTGAGCACCTCGCATGCAGGGTGTGATGGTTTACTCTCAATCCAAGACCCATTATCTTATCCCTCACTGTGCAACGTAAGTACGTTTTTGAAGGTTACACTTGTACCATTGGAGACACGTAACTCATAGCTCCTCCTTCCTCTCCCTTCACCTGGGTACCATCAAAACCCTCACTCATGAAAGCACAGACTCAACAACCCCTTCACAGGCATCACACTCACACGGCAACCCTCCTGGCCACAGTGGGTTGATCATCATGTATCTACCCCAGTAAACATCCACGACACAACTACACACCCCAAGTGATAATACCAGGGCTGAGGACCACCTACACCTTCTCTGTCACTGCTTCCACCATCACAGGACCAGGAGAAATATGGACCAGCACTGCAGGTATATGGACAGATTTAATTTACATTTCAGTTCATTGTGGTACTACTACTCTTAGCCAATGCGACAGGTGTGAAAGTGACAGCCGTCAGTCATGCAACATATTTCCATGTGATGGCTGGCTGGCTGTCCATCCTTTCGTATACACAGTTTATTTATAACAATGTTTCAAAGAGGTGGGCATGTCACTCACACCTTCCCATCTACCACTATCTCCAGAGACACCCACAAACCTCAATCTTAATGCTGTATGCATGCAGTTCAGTGTTGTTGCATAGGCATCCATCATGCAAAGGTGTACAGCGAAGAGATTGACAATATCAAATGTCTCTTCCCATCTTTCACTATCGATTGCAATCGCACATCAGATTAATTTTAGGTGCTCTTGGTAACGTGTCTTATTCTGACAGAGTCAAAGTACTTGCTGGAGCTCTGATTGTTGAGTTTGTGGCTCTTTATTATTACCATGGTGATTTGTAATGTTATAAGAGAAAACATACTTGAGTATTTTTGCAACAAAATTTTTGTTAATTTTACAACAGGCATTTTATTTTTGCTGCTGTATCAAAGTATCGTCCTTTAAAAAAATTATAAGGGAGGTTATCTGTTTCTCACATTTGCAATGCATCTTCCCATATTACAAAGCACACACCATTCAATATTTAAAACAATGCACCCATCTCTCTCAGTGATGTGATTTCCATGCGACAATACATATACCTTGTGTTACCATGTGTCATGTGATGTATATCATGCATGTGTCATGTGATGTGTCATGTGATACATACCATGTGTCACATGATGTGCATGAATGTGTGACATGTGGCAAGCAAATGAACCACACTTACCATGTGTCATGTGATATATCACGTGATGCACACCATGTGCCATGTGATGTCATGTGATGCACACCATGTGTCATATGATATGTCATGTGATGCACACCGTGCAGGGAACCACACTTACCATGTGTCCAGCTCCTCCTTGGTATACTCAAGCCTTGGAATGGGTTCCCCCCTAGCAGTAAAAGAATTGCCACAATGTTACCACACCAGCATTGCACTTACATGTGCAAGTGTCCTGGTATGTGGTTGTGGATACATGAAGTTGCACACACTGTTTATTTTTTTTTCATGAGACCTATGGCTGCTGGGGTACTGAGGCTAGGGAAACACTATCACATCTTGCCACTCGTCTGGCCACACCCATGAGGTGCACCAAGTCCCAGGCCATTGCTGCCATTTATGGCAGACTCAGCCTCACTTTAGTGAGGTCCTGTGCAAGGGCTCTGCTGTCAAGAGCTGGACCTTCATTGGTCATCACTGGTTGACAGTATTTTTGGTTTCCTTTGTTGTTTCTTGCGTGTTTTACGATTATACAATAAATAATATTAAAAATGATAATTATTTTCATAGCAGCCAGATGGATTTATTAATTGTCTATGAAGATTTATTTGATTGCTCCATCCCTTGCATGATTACTAAATGGAATAGCCAATTGCTGGTGGAATAGCCCACTGCTGGTGGAATAGCCACTGCTGGTGGAATAGCCACTGCTGGTGGAATAGCCCATTGCTGGTGGAATAGCCCACTGCTGGTGGAATAGCCCACTGCTGGTGGAATAGCCCACTGCTGGTGGAATAGCCCACTGTTGGTGGAATAGCCCACTGCTGGTGGAATAGCCCACTGCTGGTGGAATAGCCCACTGCTGGTGGAATAGCCCACTGCTGGTGGAATAGCCCATTGCTGGTGGAATAGTCCACTGTTGGTGGAATAGCCCACTGTTGGTGGAATAGCCCACTGCTGGTGGAATAGCCCACTGCTGGTGGAATAGCCCACTGCTGGTGGAATAGCCCACTGCTGGTGGAATAGCCCACTGCTGGTGGAATAGCCCACTGTTGGTGGAATAGCCCACTGCTGGTGGAATAGCCCACTGCTGGTGGAATAGTCCACTGCTGGTGGAATAGCCCACTGTTGGTGGAATAGCCCACTGCTGGTGGAATAGCCCACTGCTGGTGGAATAGCCCACTGTTGGTGGAATAGCCCACTGCTGGTGGAATAGCCCACTGCTGGTGGAATAGCCCACTGCTGGTGGAATAGCCCACTGCTGGTGGAATAGTCCACTGCTGGTGGAATAGCCCACTGTTGGTGGAATAGCCCACTGCTGGTGGAATAGCCCACTGCTGGTGGAATAGCCCACTGCTGGTGGAATAGCCCACTGCTGGTGGAATAGCCCACTGCTGGTGGAATAGCCCACTGTTGGTGGAATAGCCCACTGTTGGTGGAATAGCCCACTGTTGGTGGAATAGCCCACTGCTGGTGGAATAGCCCACTGTTGGTGGAATAGTCCACTGCTGGTGGAATAGCCCACTGCTGGTGCATGGAATAGCCCACTGCTGGTGGAATAGCCCATTGCTGGTGGAATAGCCCACTGCTGGTGCATGGAATAGCCCACTGCTGGTGGAATAGCCATGCGTTAGCCAATAGTCTTGGATCTAAGCAGACATGAGGGTGTGCCCCCATGTGTGCAAGCACGTCATTGAATTAATGTATGTAGTCTGTCCATGATAAATTTGGCACTGGGTTGATAAATATGTCTACCAAGGTGCATGACCACTTCCATATCTGATAATCTAATATACCCTACATGTGCAGATTAACAATTGCTTGTTTATAGCCACTGCACCATATGTCAGTGGACAAAAAAAGTACCCTAAAGCTAACCAGATCTGCCCTTTATCTCCTTGTATGATTATTAAATGAAATAGCCCAATGCTTGTCCCAACCTATCTGGCCTGGTCCCCATGCTTACTGGGTGGTCTGGTTCCCATACTTGCTAGGTGGAGGTGGGGTGTGTGGTTTCCAACTTGCTGAATGATCTAAGGGATGCAGTGACCTCTCACCAAATTTGGTATGCAATGGGAGAGTGAAAGTAATGGAAAAGAGGAAGGGGAAGAAGGGAGTGACAGTAAGAAGAGAAGTGAAGGAAATAGTTCAAGTGAAAATGAATAGATTTTGCTTTCTATTGAAAGCTTCGGCCTCACATGTAGTGATTTTAGTATGATTGTGATTGAAGGAAGAGGAAATGCTGAGATATTCAAATGAAGGGACAGTAAGCTAACAAAATGGAGTGTGGTTGCATGCAGAGGTGGGGTGAGGGATAAGGCAATGTACAAGTCAGTGCAGGAAGGAGAGGAAGAGAAGCAATACAGAGAAGGCCAGCAACCTTTTGTTATGCAAGCAATTTATAAAGCTAAGGGGAGCAATACAATCTGGCAAGGTGGGTGTTTGAAAGATGTCTAGGGCCAACAAACTGCTCTTATCTTGCCCACCAGTAAGGGCAGCTGGAGCAGGGATATTGAAGGGGTTAAAAACGTGACTACTGGCATTCTTTGATGGCCTATAGTCTTCAAGTGCTTCAGTGGAATGCGTAGTACCATAGATATTATACCAATGGATATCGTTTTATTTATTATTATTATTTTTTAATGTGTCGCTATAGATCGTTTTTTAATGTGTCGCTATAGATCAAAGCCCGCGTGTATAATTTTCATGTACTCACACGCATACTTAGACAGAAACATCATATGCACGGGTACGCAGACATAAGGAAACCTACAGCGATGCCTTCGACGTTGAGGGTGCATATCAATAGCTGTTGATCTACCTTCAAATATATAGATTTTTATACATGCCATGTAGGTGTGTTTATACCGTATGTTGTCACTAAATGACAATGCAACGCAGTTGCTGATAGACTAGGTGATAGATTTATCATCATCTCTAGGTACTTACTTTTATATGGCGTTGTGTACAAGCACATTGTGCATAGAATATATGGGGCCGGGACGCTGAGAAAGATGTAATGCATGTACGTGATTTGGATACGTGGAAGGACAAAGGATCCTGAATTGGCCTTAGAGTCCGGAGTGTTAACCACTGCTACGTTTAGTCATGCTGTTGTCTTTGGTATATATGTTACGGTTGTTTCCATTGTTTTATGGTTTCCTTTTTCTTCTTTTTTTTCTAAGCAAAATTAAGCTTTAATTAAGCTCGCATTATGAGCCAATATCTGTGTCATTGAGCATCTTAGTCCACTCCACCAGTTCATCCACTTCAACACTCGTGCGCACAGCTGGATTGCCTGCACTTGACATCTCAATGTCCAGTTCTCTCTCAGACTCTTGCTGCTGCTTTTCTTGAAGCTTTGCCTGACTGTAATAAGGCTCTTGCTGAGTATGTTGTTCCACGTGCTCTGGAGGACAAACACAGGTATTACTTGTGAACATGAAGCTAAACAACAATTGTGGTTTGTCCAAAATGATTGACCAAACTATCTATCAGACTTCGTAGACTACATTTCTGCATGTAATGTGGTGTGTATAAACAGATACCTTCGCTTTTCATGGCATTTTGGTACATATTCTTTAGTTCTTCAACTCGCTGAAGCCTTGTATTGTGCTTATTTTTGCCATGGCCAGCCTTGAAATTGCCGTATCTCAACATAATATACCTGGGTGGGAAGATGGCTGCCATAAGTAGCAATGAAACATTACATGTAACGCTACTGCTGCTGATGATCATGATGGTGATGTGATGGTCATGATGGTGATGTGATGGTCATGATGGTGATGTGATGGTCATGATGGTGATGTGATGGTCATGATGGTGATGTGATGGTCATGATGGTGATGTGATGGTCATGATGGTGATGTGATGGTCATGATGGTAATGATGATAGTCATGATGATGATGATGATGAGGAGGAGGAGGAGGAGGAGGAGGGGGAGGAGGAGGAGGAGGAGGAGGGGGAGGAGGAGGAGGAGGAGGGGGAGGAGGAGGAGGAGGAGGGGGAGGAGGAGGAGGAGGAGGGGGAGGAGGAGGAGGAGGAGGATGACGATGATGTCACTGATGATGATGATGATGAGGAGGAGGAGGATGAGGAGGAGGACGAGGAGGAGGAGGATGATGAGGATGACAATGAGGAGGAGGAGGATGAGGAGGATGATGAGGATGACGATGAGGAGGATGACGATGATGTCACTGATGATGCTGATGAGAAGGAGGAGGAGGATGAGGAGGAGGAGGAGGAGGAGGAGGAGGAGGAGGAGGAGGAGGAGGAGGAGGCGGAGGAGGATGAGGAGGAGGATGAGGAGGAGGAGGATGAGGAGGAGGAGGAGGAGGAGGATGAGGAGGATGAGGAAGAGGAGGAGGAGGAGGAGGAAGAGAATGAGGATGAGGAGGAGGTATGAGGAGGAGGATGAGGAGGAGGATGAGGAGGAGGATGAGGAGGAGGATGAGGAGGAGGATGAGGAGGAGGATGAGGAGGAGGATGAGGAGGAGGATGAGGCGGAGGATGAGGAGGAGGATGAGGAGGAGGAGGATGAGGAGGAGGAGGATGGGGGATGAGGAGGAGGAGGAGGAGGAGGAGGACGATGATGATGTGATGCATGATATAATATTTCCCATCTCACTAACCCAACTGTCTGCTCAATCATTGTCCATGCTATGCTGCAGATATTAACGGCTTACTGCTCCACTCTTGAATCTATGGTTTCCTTACTTCCTGGTAACACAGATGCACTATGCACTTTTTGTAGCGTCTTGTCCTTCTGAAGTAGAGCCACAACTACAGATCGAAAATAGCATAAAGTGACCACCACTCAAAACAACTCACACCACGTCCCCTCCCTAACTCACACATCGTTCCCTCCCTAACTCACACCACGTCCCCTCCCTAACTCACACCACGTCCCCTCCCTAACAGTTCCATAACTGCCACAAGTTCTCCACCTACATTGATTGATCTGTTTGTAGTCAGTTACAGACGTAGCAATGCCTTTCCAGAAGGTAAGGTATTCATCATAAGACACATACTTCTGGTGTAGTTGGGTTGATGTGGGCTTTGATGATGGCTGTAAAGAGTGCGTATTGTCTTTAGACATTTCCCCCGTAGGAGAGGCTTGGTCTTCATCAAACTCATAGGGGGAGAGCCCAGCTGTAACATCAGTTAGAAATAAGAAAAATACGTAAATGTACACAATCATTTTTACATGCAAATCACAGTATTGCATTAAATATCACGTAACACTCCCAATTGGAATATGAGTAGGCTAGATGTAATACATTAACTCTCACCATCCACTCTGAGGCTAGCTACAGTGCAATCCTGTGCCATCTGTCTGTAAGTGTGTGGGGCCTCTCTGAACAATCTGGCAGCCTCATGGTTCAGTATGTACGCATCTTCCATTACAGGCTGTGACAGAGCCGACTGTAAAGAAATATCAGTGTGATGTAAGACTATGTGCAGATGTGTATGCAATGTCTACTCTTTACTAGTGCTGCTGCAGTCCACCAGATTGGGATAGTTTAATTATATTAAAACATCAGTTAGAAATAAGTTATGATGTGCATGATAACAACATATGGGATCGTTTCCGTGAAAAGAAACCAGCGCATACATTATAAAATTTCCAGTACATGCAATAGAAATGTAACGCTTGCAGTTGCGTTGAAATGTATGGCTAATTAAAAAATCAGCACCTTACAACTCCGTGACAGATACTCCGATTCTCAGTGCATAAGAAGCAATGTGTAGAGGACATTTCAGACTTCTAGAATATAAAAAGATTTGAAATCTTAAAAAAAAACATGCGTTAGGTCCTATTTTGTGGAAAAAATCCCATAATAATAATTATGCCCATATTATACGTGATTTCGAAGCATCATAGGCACATGTCTAATGTTTGAATACTTGTATAGTGCATAACTCAAAGATATAGAGACCTTTGAGCACATAGTGACCTCTCAGCATGTAGATTGCATCATAAAAATGGCATGTAATGCAATGCTTGCCTGTAGGGCCAAGAGAATAGCACCAACAGTGCATTCCTCAGACCAGTCATCTCTAAGCAGATGTATCATAGTGCTGCCATCATTAGGGTCAACTGCAAGAAGATAGTAAGTATCAAAGAGCATATTACTGATGGAGTAAATAAATGAAAAAAATAAATAAATAAAAATCTCCATAATTCTAATTTTGTACACATTTGTGGCAAAAAAAAAAAAGAGAAGAATTAGAAATAATTTTAAAAGAATAAAAATACAGACAATTAACCTTTTTTGAATTGTGTAGCAATCACTGTATGCATGTTTATACAGGTACAATTAATTGCAGCATAGCACTTAAGCTATATAAATAAACTCACCAAAAAGATTAATAAATACCATAGTCACATGTGAACAATGAAATTAATCTTACTGATATCTTGCTTGTGCCTGTGTGTTCTTATTGCATTAAATTACTTTCTAACAAGAAAATTAACTAAATTTGCAATAGGTTAGCTGATGGAATTCCAGTGGCCATCACTGCCATGCTTGGTGTGATGTTGGAAGCACAAGAACAAACTTTACACTGCAAATAATCCAATTTTCAAACAGGGATCATTTGCTAGCAACACTTGCAGTTACAGCACTCATATGCACTGTTTTGAAAGCTTGATTGCATCAAACCTCGCAATAGCAAGTGGTAAGTACCATTTGGATGAAAAGGAATGGTGACAAAATGAATTCCAGGTGGTTTCGTATTATATTCTTCATTAAAAATCAACGACAGTTGCAGCAATCCTCCTATAGAATGAAGCAAAAAGAGAGTGTTTTGCAATTGCAGTCTCAATGTTATGACTGCATGTGTAGGACAATTATGTCCTACACATGCCGCAAATGAATGCCTACAATCCACACCCTCGTCTTTTAACAATGGATGTATTGTGATGTGAAGGGCGAGTGGTATTCGACATGCAGGCAAACTCATTGTGGTTCACTAATTATTCATTGGTACATGAAAGAGCCCTGTGACGATTTTGCACGTTAGCGGGCTGAGAGCTATAAGTCCCGTAGGTACCACTGCGCATATTGGAATGTATGCTGTAGTCATAACAGTAAATAACCACTCCGCATACACACAAAACGCCCACTGTAATGCTTACCCTCCCATTCTGTTCCAGCCAAACCGGTTATCGTCGCATTCCACTGATAAATTCCTTGGTCTTCTTGCGGAACGGCACTAATTCCCTGTGGCAGGCAGCTTGAAACAGCTCACAATTTTCAGTAGCTGACCTCTAGCGGTTCCCTTTGCAAGGCTATGAAGTCCCGTCGAAGAAGCATATACGACCTTGAATGCATTTTTCAGTGTCATCCCTATGACAACGTTCGCTTAATTAGATAAACCGTACTTTAAAAAAACTCTGTTTAGTAACAAACTGAAAACGGTACATCCTTATACTGTAGATACTTTACTCCAATTGCTTACAGAATTATCTTATATAGGCATTAATAGCACAATTCGAGTTGCCGAATCAAATGGCAATCTGAGGACGTGCCGTATTGCACCTGCATGTATGTCTACTACAGAACCACAACAAAGGTGTTGTAGGACTTCGAAAGGTCATATCATGACAAAATTGGGCACTATAACGTTTCCGTAGTAGCTACAGCTTGATTGCATACGTAATCGTATGGTGGGTGATATATTAGTCGCAACAGCTCTGATCATTAATTACCATGGCACTCTGTGTACTATTGTGTTTGCTGTCGTTAACGACTACCACCCTAGGCCTTGGTGGTACCGTGTGTAAAAGTTACACGAACGTCCGTGTTTCCGATGCGTCTTCTTCGAACGACACATCAAGCTGCCTAAATGGTACATATGCGTGCAAGACTCTGGAGTACGCGTTGAGGAACGTGACCAACTGTACCTACATCAGCATCAACTGCAGCGGGCCGTTGACGGTGAATGCTCCCATTAACGTCGCAAACGTTTACGGACTTACTCTAGAGGCTGGTGTGACCAATCAGAAGGTACTGTGCTCAAACGGAGCGGGACTGAGATTTCAAGCGGTTAGAGACGTCCAGATTGTGGGTCTCCACTGGTACCAGTGTTCAATCCGTCATCCTACATTTTCATCATACGGGAGAGCGGAACGATCGTCTGGCATTGTATTCATCGAATCCGCTAATATTTCCCTCAAACGCAGTGCATTCACCTCAAGCTATGGCACAGGCCTGTCCTTGTATAACGTTGGAGGGACTGTTACAATACAGAATTGCTCATTTACCAACAATACTGTGACTGGATGCATAGGACCAATCAGAGATGACATCTCTCGACCAGTCTGCAACGAGAGCAGTCACGGACTTCATATCGAGTTTGGATGTTACAAAAACACCTGTCTACATAACTCGTACGCACGTGTCATACTAATGAATAGCTTCTTTACGCTGAATAAAAATCCGTATACAGAGCAGCCACCACGGTTCTTAAACTTCACAGAAAGCCTAAATGGCGTATTAGGGAGTGGTCTGGCCATAGTGTTTGGAGTGAACAGCGTGGACAACATAATCGAAATCATGAGCTGTAGTTTCCAGAAAAACAGTGCGTTATTTGGTGCTGGATTGGCAATCATAATGGGTAATAATGCCACCTCAAATCAAGTCCGAATCTCACAAAGTTCGCAATTCAGTTTTAACTCTGCAACTCAGGTGGGTGGAGGCATAATTCTGGTTCTTTCAAGCTCTGATGGACTTCCAAACAACAGCATCACAGTTTCAGCCTCATTCATTAGCAATTCTGCTTCAATGGGAGGAGCCATGGGATGCTTCAGTGGTTATCAGCTACTTCCTACTCAGCGTAACTCCCTTACGATCACACAAAGCTCCTTCACAACAAACATCGCACATCGTGGTGGATCTGCACTCAGTATTGTAAGCTGGACTAGAGCTAATGGAGGGTACCCACTTGCAGCAAGCATGGATCAGTCCAATCTCACATCTAACATTATATCAGGACTCTCCCCTTCCTCCTCCACATCATCAGTGGTGGGATTGGGGACTGTGTATTTGGAATCATCCACCATAGTTATGAGCAATACACTGTTCAATCAAAATATTGGGACTGCTTTATTCTTGTCTTCATCAGTTGTCACACTTCAGGGTGCTGTGAAGTTTGCATACAACTATGCAATCAACGGAGCTGCAGTTTATCTCTCTGGTGTATCGTGGATGAAATTTACTCGAGGACTGCAGCTTCATTTTGAGAGTAACCATGCATTGCAATATGGAGGTGGTGTGTATCAGGAATTTCCTCTCCCTGGTGCCTCCGGAGAGGGGTGGAATTGTATTATACAATACGAAAATGATTCGATCTTAATGGATAACTGGAACGTGACTGTCAGCTTTGTAAATAACATTGCGCAAAGGGGAGGTTCTTCTATTTATCTTAGCAATCCTGAGAGCTGTATCAGGGAAGGAGATAACCCTCCATTCACAAATTCATTAGTATATAACTTCCGGGGGTCAAATGCAGCAGAGCAAGTGTCCAATCCGGCAAATATGATACATCTCAATCAGACCTGTAAAACTGTCTGGGAAGGACAATCACTACAGTTATCTGCATATGCTGTAGACCATTTCAATCATTCTGCGACCAGCCCTGTGTTGTTGGAACTGGACTACAATCGAAGCAGCCCAGACCTTTCACTAGGAGGCAACAGGGCATTCCAATTAAACTCAGCATCATCCAACGACTTTTATGTGACTGGTCCTCTGTACAATGACAGTGGGAACAGCACGTACACTGCAGAACTCATTGCTCACTCAGCTCAACAGCCATTAACCGTTGCAAGAATTGTCTTCAACGTGTCGCAATGTCCATTTGGTTGTCCCTACAATGCAACACTGAAGGTGTGTCAATGCAAATCTAACAGTGCAGTGCAGTGTGAAGATAATGTATGTTGCATAAAATATGGATATTGGTATGGCAAGTTTCAAACATCTGATGGAAGTATTGCCTATGAAGGAGATGTGTGTCCTCGAGGGTTTTGTAGCTACAATGGAAATGGCTTGTGTCCTGAAAATGGAAAGTGTCCATTTATTTTGGGATATTGCAAATTACCTGAAGCGGAGAATGACATATGTGCCAATAACAGGGGAGGAGCATTTTGTTCATACTGTACAGATGGAAACTCATTCACATATGCCGGTATCAAGTGTGTTGATGATAGCAGGTGCAGTTATGGGTACAAAACTCTACTGGTGTTTCTCATATTTCTGTACTGGGCCATCTTGACAGGAGTTATACTATTTGCACTTAAATTCAAGTTTCGTGTGGGATCTGGTCGTCTCTACTGTGTACTCTACTACTTCAGCATCATTAACTATTTTGTTGGCAACAATTATCCAACTGCCTTCTTACAAGTATCTGTTGATTTAATCTCTGGAATTGTCCTTCAACCTCGCTTTCTTGGTTCCATTGATCTATGTTTGTCAAAAGGTATGCTCCCAATAGAGATTGTAGCCCTGAACTACATTCATCCACTGTTCTTTCTGATATTTGTTTTTACAATCATCTTTATGGCACACTATTTCAGAAGCATTGCAAATCTGAAATCAACAAGTCAAGCTGTGTGTCTTCTTGTACTCCTCTCTCACACTTCTCTCGTTGAGACATCCATCACTATCCTCAGACCAGTGATTTACTCTAATTTAGACACTGAATATGTTAGTATCCAACCAACGACAAAATATTTTGATTCAATTGATCACCTTCCATATGCTGCCATTGCTCTTTTTGTTTTGATAATCAATATCCCATTGTCACTGCTCTTATTCTCAGCCCCATGGCTATCAAAATGTGACTTCTTGAAAATGGACAAGATTAAACCCATCTTAGATGAATTTCAAGGTTGCTACAAGGATGAATATCGCTGTTTTGCAGGTTTTTACTTGATTGTAAGGGAGCTCATTTACCTGATCTCGCTATTTCCCAATCTAAAAGTTTATGGTGCCATATATACATACCAGTGGGTCTCGATCATAGCAGTTATCATCCATGCAATGGTACAGCCTTATAAGGAGAAGTGGCTTAACATCCTTGACACAGTACTGCTATCAAACCTTGTTGCCGTGAGTTTGCTGTTTGGCGGTACGGCTTACACCCTCTTTGGCCAAAATGATGACAGCCGCAACTTTCACGTATTTCTTGTTCACATCTTTGTGCTAATGCCAATCATTTATGCTGTGGTGCTTGGAATATATTTGCTCATCATCCAAGTATATGAATATGTCAAACAGAACAAGAGTGTAAACCTCAATGGATTAACAGAGTCACAATTGAAATCTTCAGAGCTGAATGTTAGGAAAGAAGATAGACAATTGAAAAAGGAAATGTCAGAGGTTAGATTGCCTTTAAATCAATCATCAGAAAATCAGTTCTCAGGGAAAGGTTCGGAATCATTAGGACTGGAGATACCAGAGAAATCTCACACATGCATTGTAATCGATTATAGCAATGAGCGTAGAGACTCCGTGATATTTGATTAAATTAGGGACTAATCTAGTTCAAGCTGATTAGTACAGGCTCAAGCTGAACCTTACTGCATTTTAGTCATCTCACCATTATTTTGTATTTGTTTTCAATACTGATAACATTTCCCAATGTCCTCACTATGTTAATTTAGGCAAACAAACCATCATGGTCACTTGAACTTTCAAAGTTGCAACTGCAGCCAGAGCCTGCTGGTTTTTAAAAAATGATTCTTTGCATTTTTTTTTCCAATTAAACTTATTGCCGTTATAGTGCATTCCCTCCTCCTCCCCCACCCCCCCCCCCCCCCCCCCCCCCCTAATTGAGGGACCTTTTCTGGCAAACACGAAGATGGCTCATGAGCCTACTCCTATTGGGGATGTCATTTTTTGCGCCTAATTCCTTGCTCAAAAGCGGGCTAAGGCAGTCAAGTTGCTGTCCCAACTGTCGGGGTAGGATCTTTAGATCCTCAAATTGCACTTATCCTCTTACGTCAGTGTGCCTCATTTTGTAAGCTGGTTCATTTAGCTCGCTCCACGCCACCTTCTCTTGTGTCTGAAGGCCTAGCATCGTTTGATGAGGAGATTCGTCGTTACTTCTCTGATTGTGTTGCAATTGATGCTTCGGAATCTGATTGGCTGCAAGTCCAGCTGAGCCTTAGTAGGGGTGGTCTAGGTCTCCATAGGTTGGCGTTACATTGTTTAGCTGCTTATTTGTCATCAATTATCAAAGCTGGTTGTGCAGATCCTCTCGATGAGTTCACTCTGCAAGCTGTTACCGATAAGAATAGCTTGTTTCCTCCTGCAAGTTCAGTCTCAGGCGAGTCTTTGCTAGATTCTGGTCTCTGTAAAAAAAACGTATCTACCAGAATTGATGAACATCAATTCGACCAGCTGTGCTTCATCTCATCTCCAGCCAACCGTGCCCTTCTGTTAATGGTCTCCTCATGCCGTGCTTCCTCTTGGCTAGCTGTCATCCCTTCTAGGGACTTAACCTTAGCTTGGAGCCAGAAGAGTTCCAGGTAGCCTTACGATGGTGGCTTGGGATGGACACATCTTTGTGATGTTCCGCACACTGCACAATGTACTTAGCTCAATGGCAGCAATGTTTGAACAGCATAGTGCTAGCCCAGAGCATACATGTATGCTTCATGCATGAGGCCAAATCAATTAAATGGAACGTTCTATGAGATAATGACCCTTGTGGATTTATGTTTATAACATAAAACTCAAATTGCTGTAACGTATCAATGATTAACGCTACAGACTCCTTATTTTTCAAAACTTCGTTCTACACCATTTCTCAAAAACCCATTCAATTCCCATACATTGCTATAGACAGTTTTACTCAAGAAATGGACGTAGTAACTGCCTATATATCAATGTATGAGAATTGATAGTGCTTTCACAGCTCATGCTTTGTTGATAAGAGGCGAATCTTGTCATCCAGGATTGAATCACATAATGCAGCTCCACAGGTAGCTACTTGAATTGCTATGGTTTGTGAGTGCCAAGATTCGACTTGTTTTTCAGCAGATGAGACAAGTTCACATTTGATTTGCCTATGTCAATGTATTGGAATTGAGACATTTCTCATGGGTGATAAGAGGCGAATAGATTGAATAATAAAATGCAGTCCCCATTGATAGCTACTTGAAGTGGTATGGTTTGTGAATGCCAAGATTCTATTTGCATATCAATGTATGGGAATCGATTGTTATTTCACACCCATGCTTTCCTGATAAGAGGTGCATCTTTTTCATCTGGGATAATTGATACTTATCATGCAGTCCCCATTGGTAGCTACTTTTTTTGGCATGGTTTGTGAATGCCAAGATTCTACATGTCTCTCAGCGAATGAAACCAAGTATTCACATTTGAATTGCCTACGGCAATGTATGGAAATTTAAATGCGTTTTCACACCTTATGGTTTCCTGATAAGAGGTGAATCTATTTCATCCAAAATTGAATTTTATCATGCAGTTCCTTTGGTAGCTACTTGAATTAGTATGGTTTGTGGAAAAAAAAAAATGCCTGCATGGAAATATTGTTGAAAACATGGAGTAGAGGCAACCAGCTAAATATGGGGTATAGGTGTTTTCCAGTGTGAGAGCGGAATGATAGCTTGCAGCCATTTACTAAATTGTCAAGTACAGGTCATTCTCCTTACTAGAGTACACAGACATTAGATTTTTTCCCAAGACTGGGATCATGCATAAGCAACCGAATTTCACCTCATGTTTAGGTGTCACAATGGTTTGTAGAGAGAATGGTGCAGAGTTTCTTCATCAATGCTCTCATTGAGGAACTTGCAAAAAAGCAGTATCTATCGTCTAGGAGTACTTAGTAAAGTAAGCCACCTACATACACACATGTGCATTTACATAATTTTACAAATAAATAAATAAAAAACATGTCACACTTAGAACTGTTGGTTCATAGCTACCCAACTTTCAAGGGACTTGGGAATGACAGCATTTTACTTTTGCACTCCCTACCTGAGTTTTTTAGTGGGATCATAGTGTGAAACTTGAAACTAGTAAATGGTGAAGATTTTATTGAAACAGTCTCTTCAGGTATAACGTGTGGCATGCATGTTCATGTGATATGTGTTTTTATATTCCCAGGAGATGTACTCACTGTTTTTTGCTACATGCCAGTTATGCATGACAAACTTTCTGTCTCCACTGCAAGGCTGTAGGGTTACATCTTTTAAGTGCCCATTGATGTCTTTTTCATCATGTATTTTAACCAGTTATGGGTGTCCATTGGCATCCTTAACCAAGAATATTTTTACCTTTTATTGTAAACAGATTAAGTATGCCATTTCCCTTCTTCACAGTTTATGGTTGCAATTTGAATAGGAAATTTATCCAGAAGGATTGAACATTGAGCGGAAACTCACCTGTTAAAAGATTCTTCATTATACGCATAGGTGTGTTGCTTAAATACGCTTTGTGGCTGTATTGTTTCTAACGTTGATCCGCTTTACGGCTGGCGCTGTGAACGAGATAAATATGCGTAAATTGTTCCGGTCATCATCGGATACCGCGTTGATTCGCGCAGTGGTTTGGTAATCACTGGTAATACAGTCTGAATCACTCATGTGACAAGGTATGAAGAACAGAATGTTTCAAATTCGATTTTGGGTGCTAAGAAGCCAAACTAATGCCCCATTATTTGCAAAAGTGAGCTCAACAAAATTTTTCCCGTATATTTTAGTTTCCGGAAAATTACCAGACTTCAGTAGCCAAGGGTTCGGAATCCGGTTTATCAAGTCTGGTATGCAGACTGATCTGCGTTAGGTGCAATTTTGAAACATGAAACAACTTCTGGCTGTCTAGACAATTCGTGGCCTTTTTTCAGGCAGTTACTGCAAAATGATTACCGCGGTCGCAGTTTATTTATGTACGCTCCTGCTGTCACCCTACGTTTTTGGTGTTGATGCGTGTATGAAATACACATATATCAGCGTTTCCGATGATGAGTCCTTTTCGGCCGACACATCAAGCTGCCTAAATGGTACATATGCGTGCAAGACTCTGGAGTACGCGTTGAGGAACGTGACCAACTGTACCTACATCAGCATCAACTGCAGCGGGCCGTTGACGGTGAATGCTCCCATTAACGTCGCAAACGCTTACGGACTTATTCTAGAGGCTGGTGTGACCAATCAGAAGGTACTGTGCTCAAACGGAGCGGGGCTGAGATTTCAAGCGGTTAGAGACGTCCAGATCGTGGGTCTCTACTGGTACCAGTGTTCAATCCTTCACCCTACATTTTCATCATACGGGGGAGGGGAAGGATCGTCGGGTATAGTCTTCATCGAATCCATGGATATCTCCATCAAAGGCAGTACATTCACCTCAAGCTATGGCACAGGCCTGTCCTTGTATAACGTTGGAGGGACAGTTATAATACAAAATTGCTCGTTTGTCAACAATACTGTGACTGGATGTATAGGACCAATCTGCAACGAGACCAGTCACGGACTTTATATCGAGTTTGGGTTTTACGAGAACACCTGTGGAATGTTGAGTCTACAGAAATCCTACGCACGTATCATGATAATGAATAGCACCTTTGCACTGAATAAGAATCCGTATTCAGATTTGCCACAACCATACTTGGACTACACAAAAACTGTGAATGGCGTATTAGGGAGTGGTCTGGCCATAGTGTTTGGAGTGAACAGTGCCAACAACATAATCGAAATCATGAGCTGTAGTTTCCAGAAAAACAGTGCGTTATTTGGTGCTGGATTGGCAATCATAATGGGTAATAATGCCACCTCAAATCAAGTCCGAATCTCACAAAGTTCGCAATTCAGTTTTAACTCTGCAACTCAGGTGGGTGGAGGCATAATTCTGGTTCTTTCAAGCTCTGATGGACTTCCAAACAACAGCATCACAGTTTCAGCCTCATTCATTAGCAATTCTGCTTCAATGGGAGGAGCCATGGGATGCTTCAGTGGTTATCAGCTACTTCCTACTCAGCGTAACTCCCTTACGATCACACAAAGCTCCTTCACAACAAACATCGCACATCGTGGTGGATCTGCACTCAGTATTGTAAGCTGGACTAGAGCTAATGGAGGGTACCCACTTGCAGCAAGCATGGATCAGTCCAATCTCACATCTAACATTATATCAGGACTCTCCCCTTCCTCCTCCACATCATCAGTGGTGGGATTGGGGACTGTGTATTTGGAATCATCCACCATAGTTATGAGCAATACACTGTTCATTCAAAATATTGGGACTGCTTTATTCTTGTCTTCATCAGTTGTCACACTTCAGGGTGCTGTGAAATTTGCATACAACTATGCAATCAACGGAGCTGCAGTTTATCTCTCTGGTGTATCGTGGATGAAATTTACTAGAGGACTGCAGCTTTATTTTGAGAGTAACTATGCATTGCAATATGGAGGTGGTGTGTATCAGGAATTTCCTCTCCCTGGTGCCTCCGGAGAGGGGTGGAATTGTATTATACAATACGAAAACGATTCGATCTTAATGAATAACTGGAACGTGACTGCCAATTTTGTCAATAACAGTGCGCAAAGGGGAGGTTCTTCTATTTATCTTAGCAATCCTGAGAGCTGTATCAGGGAAGGAGATAACCCTCCGTTCACAAATTCATTAGTATATAACTTCCAGGGGTCAAATGCAGCAGAGCAAGTGTCAAACCCTCCAAATATGATGCATCTCAATCAGACCTATAAAATTGTCTGGGAAGGACAATCACTACAGTTATCTGCCTATGCTGTAAACTATTACAACCAGTCTGTGACCAGCCCTGTGTTGTTGGAACTGGACTACAATCAAAGCAGCCCAAACCTTTCTCTAGGAGGCAACAGGGCATTCCAATTAAACTCAGTATCATCAAACGATATTTATGTGACTGGTCCTCTGTACAATGACAGTGGGAACAGCACGTACACTGCAGAACTCATTGCTCACTCAGCTCAACAGCCATTAACTGTTGCAAGAATTGTCTTCAATGTGTCACAATGTCCTTTCGGTTGTCCTTACAATGCAACACTGAAGGTGTGTCAATGCAAATCTAACAGTGCAGTGCAGTGTGAAGATAATGTATGTTGCATAAAATATGGATATTGGTATGGCAAGCTTCAAACCGCTGATGGAAGTATTGTCTATGAAGAAGATGTGTGTCCTCGAGGGTTTTGTAGCTACAATGGAAATGGCTTGTGTCCTGAAAATGCAAAGTGTCCATTCATTTCGGGATATTGCAAATTACCTGAAGCGGAGAATGGCATATGTGCCAATAACAGGGGAGGAACATTTTGCTCATACTGTACAGATGGAAACTCATTCACATATGCCGGTATCAAGTGTGTTGATGATAGCAGGTGCAGTTCTGGGTACAAAACTCTTCTGATATTTATCATACTTCTGTACTGGGCCATCTTGACAGGAGTTATACTATTTGCACTCAAATTCAAGTTTCGTGTGGGATCTGGTCATCTCTATTGTGTACTCTACTACTTCAGCATCATTAATTATTTTGTTGGTAACAATTATCCAACAGCCTTCTTGCAAGTATCTGTTGATCTAATAACTGGAATTGTCCTTCAGCCTCGTTTTCTTGGTTCCATTGATCTATGTTTGTCAAAAGGTATGCTCCCAATAGAGATTGTAGCCCTGAACTACATTCATCCACTGTTCTTTCTGATATTTGTTTTTACAATCATCTTTATGGCAAACTATTTCAAATGCATTGCAAATCTGAAATCAACAAGTCAAGCTGTATGTCTTCTCATACTCCTCTCTCACACTTCTCTCGTTGAGACTTCCATCACTATCCTCAGACCAGTGATTTACTCTAATTTAGACACTGAATATGTTAGTATCCAACCAGAGACAGAGTATTTGGATGTTATGGGTCATCTTCCATTCACTGTCATTGCTCTTTTTGTTTTGTTGATTAATATTCCACTTTCAGTGTTCTTATTCTGCTCTCCATGGCTATCAAAATGTGGCTTCTTGAAAATGGACAAGATTAAACCCATCTTAGATGAATTTCAAGGTTGCTACAAGGATGAATATCGCTGTTTTGCAGGTTTTTATTTGATTGTAAGGGAGCTCATTTATTTGATCTCGCTATTTCCCAATCTAAAAGTTTATGGTGCCATATATACATACCAGTGGGTCTCGATCATAGCAGTTATCATCCATGCAATGGTACAGCCTTATAAGGAGAAGTGGCTTAACATCCTTGACACAGTACTGCTATCAAACCTTGTTGCCGTGAGTTTGCTGTTTGGCGGTACGGCTTACACCCTCTTTGGCCAAAATGATGACAGCCGCAACTTTCACGTATTTCTTGTTCACATCTTTGTGCTAATGCCAATCATTTATGCTTTGATGCTTGGAATACGTTCGCTCATAATTCAGATATACAAATACATCAAGAAGCAAAGGAGTGTAGACCTCAATGGTTTGCAATCTACTAGGCCGGATGTTGTAAATGGAGATAAAGAATTGAGAAAGGAATCGTCTGAAGTTAGGTTGCCTTTACCTCGATTGTCAGGGAACCAGTCATCAGAAAAACAGTCATCAGGGAAAGGTTCATCAGGAAAGGAATCAGAGACATCAGAAAAACAAATGTCAGGAAAGGATTTGCCTGAAGAATCTCATACATGCATTGTAATTGATCGCAGAGACTCCGTCATATTTGATACAATTATGGACCAAAATAGTTCAAACTGAATGGACTAGCTCACATTTAACATTATCAATTCAGTATAATTTTTTTTCTTCCAGTCCATTGTATGTTAAGTCTAATTTGCTTAAGGCAGATATTAATGGTTGTTTTACCATTCAAAACTGCTGCTGGTATCAAAACAGTATGATTTCTTGTTTAGTGGTGATTTGCAACCAAAACCATAGTGTCAGTTAGATTATTTGTTGCAAGTGCTTTAAAAAAAATTAGTACCTAGTGCATATATACTTTCTCGATCGCACAACCAAAATTATCTGTGTTACAATGCTGTGTGTTGACTTGTTGATAATAAACATCACTTTGAATACTGGCATTGCACTTGCAAGCAAATGTAATACTTACATGCATGAAACCCATGTGATGTGTATATTTTATACACATAAAAATGCTTGAAAATATGCAGCATTTTGTGTGTCCACCATAACCTGGCACATATTGCTGCAACAACCCATACTTTTTATGAACCTGCAAAAGGAAGAGTGAACTGGAATTTTAAATATGGTATAATAGACTGATGTCGGTTTACACATTCCTGCTGTGGGAGTATGCACCAGTGAAGTCATCTGAATATTATGGTTGTTTGGTCTCTGGGATGTGCATGTACTTACATGTATAAGGTTATAGTGCAGCAATGGAGTTGTGATCAATACATTTTTGACTTATTTTGCATCATGCATGAATGCATGCATGCATATGTGTACTTGGTATTCAAGGAGTTAAAATGCTGCTTCATTATCAGCTTGTGTTCTTGTTTCCACTCCTCTTTCAAACACTGCATGTCCATTAATGTGCAGTGCTGGATCTGTAATCCTCTGCCCACTAGATAGTATGCTGGCCTAAGATCACCTTAAGCAGCAATCATGGACCGTAGGTTTTGAACAGATAAAGCTAGACTCATGTATATATGTACTGATAAGCCTCATCATTGGTGCAAGTGAGATGCAAGTACTGCACACATTTTCTGCCTTATGTGACTGAAGAGGTGTTGCACAGTTACGACAAAAGGACAGAGGCTATTCACCATACCTACCTTCAAAACCAAGCCACAGCATTTGACAACTTGATGCCAACTGCAATCAATTACACCGCAGCAAACAATATAACTCTCAAAATCCATTACATCTATTTCAGGGCTATAGGCTGAGTCAAAATAGACTTGGCTCTGACAGAACTCAATGACAATGCAAAGTTGTGGACGTCTCGATGCGGTATCAGACTAGAGGGCTTAGAAAAATCAAGATTGAAAATTGGAATGCGTGAAGGAAGAGGGGGAACAAGAGCCTACATGTATGTGTTGTCATGTTAAGGTGCACGAGCTTGTAGATTGATAATGATGATAGCGTGGGAACATAGGGGTGTATGTGAATGTGCAGCTGCTTCTCAGTCTTGTGCCACACCCATTGGCAGATATAACCTCACTTGTTTCACTATATTGTGAGCATGTAAGGTGTGCATGAGAGAGTGGTTCAAAGCAGTTGACGCGTAATGGCTCAGGACTGATCATGATGGCATTGGCTATGGCAGTAAAAGTCTCCTGCACTTCATGAACAATTTGAGCAGCTTGAACTCGATTTTTCCCTTTTAAAAGGTTTTTTTTTTTTCCAGGAGGATAATTTTTATTCTCATTCTCAACATGTGCAGCTTCATGTTTATTACTGCTTTCTTTTACGATAGCTTGTCCTACATGCTTTAATGTATTTATTGCAATTTTGCACTTAGAAGTAATGTGCTTACAGCTGATTGTAAAAATCAACGATCTGCAGAAATCAATAGTGACAGGACTCCTTTACGTGCATAACGATTTTGAAGTGATTTGGACATTCTGCAGGGAGCTACCTGGATTTTGAATCCCTCGGGGTACTGTGCCTTGTAACGTCGACAAGGAGCAAGGGTAAGACACCAAAATCGAATTTTGTAGAGAGAAGTGGTGTGGCAAGAAGTGTTCGAAATAGGAAGTTGATAGCTTAAACCTTTACGGAGTTTTAGCGATTCAAACGTGAAGCATTTTTATAACTTTTTATATATATAGCCACTTTTCATTTTCTCGGAAACTGACCCATTTCATAATTTGCTTACATTCCTTACCTTCACTTCTTTTAAGAAATTATACTCAGGAAGTGACATCAAACTGACTTCTGTATCATTATAATGAATTCACTTGTTCCTGCTCTGCACAATGCATGTGTCTGAAAGAAGTTCTATGTAATAAGCAATTTATTGTACTCTTCATGCATTACAATGTCCTTCATTAGCACTTTTTCCATGATGAAGCTAAATAAGAATACGTATACCACTAAGACACTTAGTTCATAACACAATTGGCACTGGAGCATGGGTGAGTCAGCTGGTATGATCTATAACACAAATAAGTAACATGTACAATTACGTTCAATGGCAATGCTTTTGCAAACCTTGGAAATTCAATTCTGGTTTTTAGCTTTCTGTAAGTCTTATCGGCTGGTACTCTTGAGCAATGAATAATTAGGATAGAGGGAAGTGATATTTCTCTCTGCTTAACAGATAAATGTTGGTTGCAACCTTCATAGAATCTATAGCGTAAATGGAATTGTGTACATTTAAAAAAAAAATTCAAATTACAGCAACACTTCTTGCACTTGCGGTCCTTCCATTTCAGAGAGTCTACCATCCAACCATTCCCTCATTAAACCAAAAATGCTTCTTCCATGTGTTTGGTTAACACCACATGGAATCACAGCGAATGCATTGATTTCACACATTTTATTTTATTATATTGTGGTCAAGGCAGTGGTCAGAACAAAAGCAAAATGTACCTTCGAACAGCACTGGGGCTGCCTTGTTATGGATGTGAAAATTTGCTGCTGGATATTAGGACCAATCTAGCAATAAAGTGCATAAATTGGTCATTAAATGTTTTGCTATGAATGCGTTCATTAAACCCCAGTTTCCATAAACAATCTCTCTAACAATACAGTGATTTCTTCGCAGCAAATCAGTTTGAGCACCTCGAGTGAGACAGACAATTTCTACACTCACTGCATCCTAAGCGTTGATGTATCAACATTGTATTGCACTCTAACCATTGTGACATGATTCTTACTGTAAGATTTGCAGGATCACAGGGATGATTTGCAGGATCACAGGGATGATTCACCATTCCTTCCAAATCATTGCAAATGCTGACAAATGCTTCAAGTTGTGATGCCTTTCTTAATGACATCATTGCTACATAATGATTATAGATTATAGTTATATCTACAAGTAAATAAAAACCTTCTCTAACGAGAAAGTTGGTGGGCATATAGGATTGACAATGTTGGTGTAAAAAGCACGGAAACAAGTGTGACAGAAATGTTACTGGAAAATTGAAATAGGCCTATATTTAGCCCATTTTCTCAGGCGTGCGCTGCCTAAATGTGACTGGGCTAAATATAGGCCTATTTCAATTTTCCAGTAACATTTCTGTCACACTTGTTTCCGTGCTTTTTACACCAACATTGTCAATCCTATATGCCCACCAACTTTCTCGTTAGAGAAGGTTTTTATTTACTTGTTTCATAAGTTTTTTTTTTCTCCGTGTCAACGAAGCTTCATAACTGTAATGTGATGAGGAACGATGTGCAATGGACAAAATGTCTATACCTTACGAACGCTTTGTGCATTGCCCCGACCACAAGTTACTATATAACTTTAATAAATACGTATGTAAAATTAATGTTACAATAACAATAAAATTAATAGTGATAAGTGTAGTTGTTTTTGATAAAATAAATAGTTTTGCCGCCTCCTCTTCCTCGGCCTCTTCCTCTTCTTCTCCCCCCCCCCGGGGTAAGGCCATGCGGGTGGCGGGGGCAGTAAAAAAGGCGGGGGCAGCATTGGGGGCAGCATTGGGGGCAGCATTGGGGGGAGCATCAGCGGGGGGGTAACGCTGCAGGCGGTGGGTCCAGCGCTGCTGCAGGCGGTGGCCGCGCTTCTGCTGGCGGTGGCGGAGGGTCCAGCACTGCTGCAGGCGGTGGCGGGGCTTCTGCTGGCGGTGGCCGTGGGTCCAGCGCTGCTGCAGGCGGTGGCGGCACTTCTGCTGGCGGTGGCCGTGGGTCCAGCGCTGCTGCAGGCGGCGGCGGCGGCACTTCTGCCTGTGATCTTCGTACACTTATTGCTTTAGCAAGTAATGCATCTGCACTAATCTTACTTACTGCTGCACGGGCAGATCTTGTAACAACCTTTTGAGCTAGCAATGGATGGCTATTGCAGAAAGCATTGTTTACATCACTCAGAAGCTCACTATCCCTAAGAATTGCTTTTTCAAGACTCACTCCATACTCTGCTAGTGTGCGAGAGTTGGGCTCAAACAGGGAGTAACTATATGGGAGAAGATAGGGTTGCAGTACTTTTATTTTACCACACATTATGCCTTATCATGTATCAAAACATTTTACCAACTGCGCATAACGTGAATTATTTTATTTTCATACAACTCAATTTTCTGTACACACATGTGTAGTGGACCTTTAAAACAATGTGAGAGACACAAATTACCTTTTGTACCCTTTACATGTACATGGGGAACTTTTACTTGTGGGAAGCCTTACTGTACATCTGATAATCGGCTGCATGCAAGGGTTGGATGCGCATGACAGACTTGTTAATTAAATTTCTGAAAATGCAATTACAGTAGTACACACATGTGTATAGTCCTTTATTGCACATCACATTTACAATGTAACAGACACAGATGCATGTACATGTACAAACATTTGAACCTTTACCAGGGAACATCCCGTGTAGGAAGCCATACTGTACATCTGATAATATGTCATGCAGGCATACAAGAGTGTTAATGTGTGCATGACAGGAAGCCATGAGCCACGTGCATAGCAGCCCTTAGATTTTAAATGGTACATACAGCATGCTATAACATACCTTTGGGTGGTAGTGGTAGTGGTAGTTCTACGACCCTTCCAATACCGACTCATTCTAGCTGCCTTAATGGTAGCTGAATTACCCCTGTATATCCGCCTTTTAGCAGCACGGTTCTCCTCGACGCTCTCTTGATATCGCTGCCTTTTAACAGCACGGTTCTCCTCGAGGTCCTCTCCATATCGCTGCCTTTTAGCAGCACGGTTCTCCTCGAGGTCCTCTCCATATCGCTGCCTTTTAGCAGCACGCTTAGGTTCAATATTTGCGATGTAGCTCTCGCGTACAGAGGCCTTCTTTTTTTCAGGATCGGCCTTGTAGCTCTCGCGTACAGAGGCCTTCTTTTTTTCAGGATCGGCCTTGTAGCTCTCGCGTACAGAGGCCTTCTTTTTTTCAGGATCGGCCTTGTAGCTCTCGCGTACAGAGGCCTTCTTTTTTTCAGGATCGGCCTTGTAGCTCTCGCGTACAGAGGCCTTCTTTTTTTCAGGATCGGCCTTGTAGCTCTCGCGTACAGAGGCCTTCTTTTTTTCAGGGTCGGCCTTGTAGCGCTCTCGGGCTTTAGCCTTGTTCTCTTCTTGCTTTTGGAGGTATTCCGCTCGTTGCTTCGTTCTCTTCTTTCGATTACGCGAAGGCATTTTTAGAAAAACAACTTCACTAGCCAAAAATAAGTAACGACTAAACTGACACCAAAATAAATTTTGTGCCTGTTGGAGTATTTATACTGCCTAAAATTATCCATACTCCTGTATTTAGAACATAGTAATATACCCATACCGTATATAGTACTTTTTCGTTGTAGCTTCTTTATTACCTTAAGGGGCACCGCGCCGGTAAATTCTGAAGCGATTGGTACTATCGCCGTTCTTTAAAACCATTCCTAGCGTGAGTTATACTTGACGGAGAAGAAGAAGAAGAAGAAGACGACGACGACCAACAATTTTTTTGGGCATGGGCACGAGAAACAGGTTCTTAGTTGGTCTAGAAGGGCATAGTTTTATGACATGAAACTAGCACCAAAACGTAGATCTTGGTGTTGTCGTTCGATTGCTGCAAAGAGAAAAGCTATCCGTTTCTTCGTTGTCCCTCGCGACGCAACAGAAAATTTTTAATGACTTCATGACTCCTCAATCAATCCTATATTGAACCTGCTGACGCAGGTTCAGATAATTGATTTATAGATTATAGTTATATCTACGATGCATGACTGATAATACAAGTTATGCTGGAGAAAGAAAGTTACCATATACCTTTCATCATTGTGCAGAGTGGTGTGGTAAACAAGGTTTGTATGGCAGCATACAACCAGCATATATTTTTCCAGTCTTTTGTTCTGTTTGCAGGCCACTTCTATGATGGAACATATTTCTTCCTAAGATGCCATAATATTAGGAAGCCATCATAGAAGTGATGGCACTTGCCACCACTTCTATGATGGCGCCTATTTGAACAACTTGCAGTTATGTAGAGTAGGGCTAAAATGCTCAACACAATTGGAAGTTGTTTAGCCCATACATGAGTTCTAAGTGTTGTAGAAGCAGCCTTGTGACTTCTATTAATAAAGGAGTAAGTGGCATGTAAATTTAAATGCTATACACACAACATGTGCCCTTGTGGTCAAGGAGTGTACCCATAGACTCAGCAACATATTCATCCGCTTTGACTGCCGTGGCTACTTCTCTATACTTTTATTGTTACTGTTTGAATATTACTAAACCAAGTGTGTAAAAAACTAACAACCTTGACCTGCTGTTGATAGTTTCTTCCTTGCTTTGTTCATTGTTATAATTGATCAATTCTGCCATCACTGAATTGTCCACAGGTCATAATGAACCTCCTCCCTCTGACCCAATGTCACATGGACAGAAAACATTGGATCTACGTAGGGTTTCTTCCTGGCCACTGCCCCTGATCCTTTGTCCAAGGCGAGGCTTTCATCTGCCTCTAAAAAGGAATCTGGTGCCTGGTGCACACTTTACCAGTTACATCCCTTGGCCTTCGCATGGATGATAACACTATCCACATAGCCATTGGCCTTCATCTAGGGGTCCCACTTTGCATCCCTCACCTTTGCCATCACTGTGGATCAAATGTGGACACACTTGGCACACACAGGCTCAGTTGTCGTTTTAGCGCTGGTCGTCACTTCTGCCATGCCACGCTGAATGACATTCTGCACAGGGCTTTGTCTTCTGCCAATGTTCTTTCTCAGCTAGAGCCCAGTGGTCTTGATCATGCAGATGGTAAGCATCCCAATGGAATCACCATGGTTCCCTGGTTGAATGGCAGATTATTGGCTTGGGATGCAACCATGTGTAGACACTTTTGCCCCTTCCAATTTATCAATCACAGCCTCTGAAGTATGTTGAGCAGCAAACCAGGTGGAGCAGACCAAGATCAAGAAGTACAGTTACCTCACCTCCCATGCGTACCATTCTTTCACACCTGTTGCATTTGAAAACACTAGAGTCTGTGGCCCTCGTTCCATGTCTTTCTTGACAGACTTGGGTCGCCGCATTGCAAACACCACTGGTGACAAAAGCTCTCTGGCATACCTCATGCAAAAGTTTTCTGATACCATTCAGAGGGGCAATGCTGCATCCTATTTTGGGAACTTTGCCTCCAACCCCCTCTCCTTTGAATGACATTTAATGAATAATATGTATGTTCATAATAAAAAAATCTACTAAATTATAAGAATTCAATTGCAAATAAATAATAATAAAATTAATAAATTCTATTTATGAATATATTCAACTTACATCTGAATCTTCTGAGAGAATGGTTTAGGTGGCTTCTGTTGAAAATACCCAAGAGAATTGTTGATGACATCATTATCTCTTTGACCATTTTTCACAAATTTGGCGGGAACCTTTTTTGGACTCAGATGCCTGCAACAAAAAAAAATAAATCAGTTCGTATTTTTATTAAAAATAAACAAAAGAATAATCTATCTCAAGGACTTGTGTAGGTCATCATGAAATTGCCATTGTCTTCCCAAAATTACTGGATAGTGATTGCGAATAAATACATCTGGTCTCATGTGCCTTTCAGTATGATCTATCCTCTTCAATATATAGTTCGAATTCATGTTCCTGCGGTTTTGCACATATGTCTAGAAAGCCATTTGATATCTCCTGTTTATGGCATTGAAGGTCGCCTATAAGAGAACACAAATGCAAGTCATGTTTAGTTTAAAAAGTTCTTACCAAGCATAATTAAGTCCACTCCAAAATGGGGTCATTGGAAACCAATTTTTCATTAATGTATCAAAGTATTCTGGCTTGTAGTACTTGTTTATAGCACTACCTGTATCAACCAGTGCCATCCTATCGGTTTGCGGCTAAAATAAGCTCCGAATGGATGATGAACAGGAAGATCGAAGTGCACAGCTGGTCTTCTCGAAAGGAATTTACCATACTGACTAAATAATTATATGCCGTTACCATGTCATCAGTTTCCATTTTAGAGCAATACAACACTTAAGCAAACATACAATCTTTGAAACTCATCAAGGGTTGAACAGTTTACTGCAATGGAAAAGCAGTACATACTAAATCTGTATATTGCTCATTTAGAAACCTGAATTGGAAAAAGCCAGTAACATTGATATTTGGTGTCCATAACAGAATTCATGACCTGGCTGGTACAGGCATGAGGCAAAATTTTTTGAGAAGTCCTGGGGTTTACCTGAGCAGCTCACAAATCTATAAAAGCTCTATGTAGGTAATCTTCAATCAATTCCATGCAGTACACTTGGAGAAAGCTGATCAGAAGGACTTGACTGCGGTCAATGAGAACTTGAGCAGGATTGATCCAATTAGATGCACCATACAGTAAACTCTCAGCTCGTCTAAAACTTTGAAGAAAGAACGATATGGAAAGCACTGTATGGTCCTCTGTAATTAGCTCTGCAATAGCAATTGGAGCCTTTCCATCAACAGGTTACAACTATTGCATATAATACGCAGTACGCTGCTTCCCTATTTTTTGGGGTAAGGCAACTATTGTACCTGTTGCATCACAGAAGAATGGAGAGTATTTGGCTACCTCATGGTACAGACGAACTGAAGCCTCATTTAACATATGACGCTGAATGGTATGCTGAATAAAACCTTTAATAACTTTATGACTAGAAACTGATTCTATTATTAATTCATTTTGAAGAAATGAGAGTGACATAATAAGATCCTTGTCACACTGCATTGCCAGTGTTACTTCTGATGATATTTTTGATTACTGCACTTGAACACCCAACTCCATTTCTGTTTCCTGATGCATACTGTTTAGAGCTGAGAGACATCAGCCTTTGATGGTACTCTTTTGATGGTACAGTACATGTCATTTGAAAATGTTGTTGTATGTCATTCCTTACAGACAAACTGATAGTTCTAGCTTTTGTTTCCCCTCTAACATGCTGTGTAGATCCAGTGAACATCACCTCGACAATCATACTGTTGATATGAATGTTTTGGTTCGTTATAGTCATTTTTGCAGTTACCAGAGGAAAGAAGTCGTTCCGAACGCTCCAAAATGCTGTACTTTTGTACTTGTTTGCATCGATAACGAGTGGGTGAATGTTGACAGCATCATTGTGAGTATAAATGCCAAATACTGAGTGTAAATCTGCTGCAAACTCTGTGCGTTGGTATGACCGCCTTGATTTCTTATCCCTAGGTGCCACAGGCAAGCGACCACACACCCTGCATCGCTCCTGAACGTTTTTTTACATGCATATACATGTATATGGCGATGCTCCATTCAAAACGCACCTATTATTCATACAATACACACGCCGCGTATCGTGCTGAAACAAAACTGGCTTGTTCTAATTGCTGTAGATATGCCTTTTTATCTGTCTTGTTGATGTTTATAACTCGAAATATTGTCGCCGTCTTTCAGTTGCTAAGCACGATCAAAGTACCCCCTCTTAGATACCGCCTCTATCACATGGACGTATAAAAAGGATGCGCGGCTATGAGAGTAATATTGCGTAGGTAATTTTATTAACTGTGGTGGTAGGGTGTATGAAAGAACAAATGACCTCAAAGAGATGACTTGAAAAAAGCCGGCATGAAATGTGGGATTGCAAAAAGTACGATTAATAATGCCGAGCTCTTTGAGTAATTTTTTAAAACCTCATTCAAAGGTATATCGCAATGTCCAATTATCTGAATTCTGCATGTCCAGCCGCAAACAGGAGTGAGCCGAGGAATGTACTCATCGGTGGAAAAAGAAAGGCATACCCCTGCGGAAAATTGTACATTGCTTCGAAAACAAAAGTGCAACTTGTAAAAGGACGCGTGCACATGGTTACATAGTGTCTCGTGATAGTGCTTGACCACCTAAAGACATGACTATTACGACGTAATACAACATGCGCAGTAATCTATTTAGTGGGTGCGCGTGATTTAAATTTCGCGTAGTTTACGGTCATTAAATAATTCATCGCTTTTAAAAGCCTAGCCCACAACTGCTCGAAGTGTCAACTATTAAGTCTTTACTGCTCTCAGCTCAAGAGCACAAAAATGGATAAGGACTCGACACATTTTTGTTTGGTATTTACCGTCACCGATCAAGTTCACAATCTAATAAACGCTCTCGAACCTCTCAAGGTACTACTGTAGTATCGTAATGGCTTGCTTAAGGTTAAGTGGTTCATCACAAAGATGGCCTTGTATATGAATTTGCGTGCTAATTTTTAATTGTGTGTGTGCGTGTGTGTGTGTGTGTGTGTGCGCGCGCGCGCGCGTGTGTGTGTGCGTGTGTGTGTGTGTGTGTGTGTGTGTGTGTGTGTGTGTGTGTGTGCGTGTGTGTGTGTGTGCATAAGAATGACTGTCATGGTCGTGGGCATATATGGTGAAGCTGCAACGTCCTCTCCCTTGTACCTCACATCTGGCTGGCTGGATGTATTGTTAGCATCCATTTTTCTCGTTATTTCTCATACACATGCACGTATGCAGGAGCTACACATTCCACTGAAGCACTTGGAGACTAGGCCATCGAAGACTGCCAGTAGCCACGACGTGTTCCTTGAATGTCCCTGCTCCAATGAAGTGCTGCCCTTACTTGTGGGCAAGATAAGAGCAGTTGTTGGCCCCATAAAACATCTTTCAAACAAAAGAGCTGTTACTTGGTGTAAGTGCTCAGGTCAACACACGGACACATGCATGCGTTGCCAGAGTGCCTCCTCCTCATCCCCTTCTCCCATTCCGTCCTCCTCCTCTTCTCCCTTCTTCCCATCCTCCTCTTCCCTCTCCTCTTCCCTCCTCCTCTTCCTTCTCTTCCCCATCCTCCTCTTTTCCCCTTCTCTTCCCCATCCTCCTCTTCCCCTCATCTTCCTTCCTCTCCTCTCCCATCCTCCTCTTCCCATCCTCCTTCTTCCCATCCTCCTCTTCCCATCCGCCCTCTTCTCCCCATCCTCCTCTTCCCCATCCTCCTCTTCCCCATCCTCCTCTTCCCATCCTCCTCTTCCTCCCCATCCTCTCCATCCTCCTCTTCCCTCATCCTCTTCCTCCTCCTCATCCCTCCTCCTCCCCAATGCCTCCTCTTCACCCCATCCTCCTCTTCCCCTCCTCCCTCGTTCCCATCCTCCTCTTCCCCATCCTCCTCTTCTTTCCTCTGCCATCACTCTTCTTCTCTCTGTGCATCTCTTCCAATGCTCACCAGGTTCATGTAGAGGGTCACTGCACTCCTTGGTTCCCTAAATCTATTCCAAGACCTAGACATCTCCTGTAACAACGTCATCAAGTATGGGGACCAGCTCACCCCAGACCATGCAGTAAGTGTGGGGACCAGACCACTCAGTAGGTATGGGGACCAGACCACCCCAGACCATGCAGTAAGTGTGGGGACCAGACCACCCAGTAGGTATGGGGACCAGCTCACCCCAGACCATGCAGTAAGTGTGGGGACCAGACCACCTAGTAGGTATGGGGACCAGCTCACCCCAGACCATGCAGTAAGTGTGGGGACCAGACCATCCAGTCCTGTAGGTACAGGGACCAGACCACTCAGTAGGTATGGGGACCAGACCAACCAGTAAGTGTGGGGACCAGACCACCCAGTAGGTATGGGGACCAGACCAACCAGTAAGTATGGGGACCAGACCACCCAGTAGGTACGGGCACCAGACCAACCAGTAAGTATGGGGTCCAGACACAGCAGTTATATCTGGGTTATACCAAGCGCACAAATAGTTATACAAGAGTTATATGATAGTTGTACATGGACCATATCAGATTGTGGTAGTTATAGCGGAGTTATACCAAATTCAGTGGAAACTAATGTGCACTTATCCCAATTCAGTACAACTACGTCTGTCTCCCAGTGAGACCACCCAGCAAGTATGGGAACCAGACCACATAGTAACTATGGTAACCAGTAAGTAGGCCTTGCAGTAACTATGGGAACCAGACCAGGCCAGAAAAAGTTGGGACTAAGCATTGTTGGTACATTAACAAAGTGTGAAGCACTTCATTAAATTACAATGGCTCTGATTGTATCATCTATGTTTCATGGACAAATGGTAGTCTGTATTCAGATGTCTGCACTGTAGCTACACTTGCATTAGATACTTGCAACTGTGCATTGTAGCTAGTTCTGCCTGAGCCAGATTACACCCCTCTGCATCTTACACACACCCCTCTGCATCGCATTACAACCCCCTCTGCATCGCATTACACACCCTCTGCATCACATTACAACCCCTCTGCATCGCATTACAACACCCTCTGCATCGCATTACACCCCCTGCATCACATTACACCCCTCGCATCGCATTACACACCCCTCTGCATCACATTACAACCCCTCTGCATCACATTACACCCCCTGCATCACATTACAACCATCTGCATCACATTACACCCCCTGCTCACATACATACACACCCCTCCGCATCACATTACACCCCTCTGCATCAATTACACCCCCTGCATCGCATTACACCCCTCTGCATCGCATTACAACACCCCTCTGCATCGCATTACACAACCCTCTGCATCGCATTACACACCCCTCTGCATCACATTACACACCCCTCTGCATCGCATTACACCCCACTGCATCGCATTACAAACACCCCTCTGCATCGCATTACACCCCTCTGCATCGCATTAACAAAACCCCCCTCTGCATCACATTACACCCTCTGCATCACATTACACCCTCTGCATCACATTACACCATCTGCATCACATTACAACCCTCTGCAATCACATTACACCCCTCTGCATCACATTACACCCCTCTGGCATCGCATTACACCCCTCTGCATCACATTACAACCATCTGCATCGCATTACACCCCCTCTGCATCACATTACACCCCTCTGCATCACATTACACCCATCTGCATCGCATTACACCCCTCTGCATCGCATTAACACCCCTCTGCATCGCATTACACCCCCTGCAATCGCATTACAAACCCCTCGCATCACATTACACACCCCTCTGCATCACATTCAACCCCTCGCATCACATTACAACCATCTGCATCACATTACCCCCTCTGCATCACATTACACCCCCTCCGCATCACATACATACACACAACCCTCTGCATCACATTACACCCCCCACTGCACGCATTACACCCCTCCGCATCACATTACACAACCCCTCTGCATCACATTAACAACCCCACTGCATCGCATTACACCCCGTCTGCATCGCATTACACCCCTCTGCATCGCATCGCATTACACCCCTCTGCATCGCATTACAACCCCTCTGCATCGCATTACACCCCTCTGTTACAACAACCCCTCTGCATCACATTACCATCTGCACACATTACACCCCTCTGCATCACATTAACACCCCTCTGCATCGCATTACAAACCCCTCTGCATCACATTACAACCCCGCCATCACTTACACCATCTGGCATCGCATTACAACCCCTCGCATTGCTTACACCCCTCTGCATCACATTACCACACCCTCTGCATCACATTACCCCATCGGCATCACATTACACCCCTCTGCATCGCATTACACCCTCTGCATCGCATTACACCCCTTCTGCATCACATTACACCCTCTGCATCACATTACACCAACCATTACACCCCTTCTGATCCAGTTACACCCATTCTGTGCCCCCTGTTAACACCATTTCTGTACTATTTACACCACTTTTGCACCAATTTACCCCTTGCTGTACCATTGTTACAACCCCTTCACATACCATGTTACACCATTTTTGCAGATTTAAACCCCTTGCTTGTACCATGTTACACCCCTTCTGTACCATGTTACACCCATTTGTATAGGTACCACATAACATCCCTTCTGTACCACGTTACACCCTTCTGTAACCATGTTACACCATTTCTGTATCACAGTTACACCCTTTCTGTACCATGTTACACCCTTTCTCTACCACGTTACACCCTTTCTGCATCATGTTACACCCATTCAGCACCATCTTACACCCTTTCTGTACCATGTTACACCCTTTCTGCTGTACCTGTATGTTGACCAGACCTTACTCACACCTATCACACACTTGGTACTTACAGTTTCACTATGCACTGCCATCACACACAGATCTGCTTTCACACACGTGTGATGTGTTCAATACATGTTGACGTATGTGCACAGTGAAATGTGATGTGAGTCTGTTATTCCTACAGGGTTATGGTGACCCAGTGTACAGAGAGAGACGAAGATACATCGCTTCCATTGCCAATAACTACAGACAGTAAGTCAAATGCCCTAGTCAGGTCTGAGAACTTAGGGATGTTTACTTGCATCTATTTCACACTGTTCTTCTACAGACGTAATGTAGTTTGCATGTGCAGTAAAACACCTATATTCAAGACCAGTTTGGTATGATGCTCAAACCCTCTCCACCCCCACTTCCTTCTTCCTCCACCCCCACTTCCTTCTTCCTCCACCCCCACTTCCTTCTTCCTCCACCCCCACTTCCTTCTTCCTCCACCCCCCACTTCCTTCTTCCTCCACCCCCCACTTCCTTCTTCCTCCACCCCACTTCCTCACTGTTGAACAGTGCCCCACCCTCCCAACCCTCCTCCTCCCCTTTCAAGGCGACAGCACACATGCTCATTAGAGCTATAGTGATCTGTAAGTCTGTAAGTGGACAATAATCCCAGAAGGCACTGCAAGATGGATACAGTTATACCGAGTTATAATAACGGGATGAATGCACATTAGTTATAACAGATTGTAGCATAGCTGTGTGTGTTAACTACCACAGATCGTGGCAAAACTTCAAGATAAAATACTGTGCACTCACCCTAGTTCCTATAACCCTGGTGTTATAGCATGGTTTCTGCAGGTAGAGAAACTTGTTACAACCATTTTTTGACTTGCAGTGAAGGTGGTCACTGTCACTGTATACATTGATGCATTGTTGATCTAAAAGTCTGGAGTGTGCTTTGCACAGCGATTCTTACGCACTGAGAATCGGACCAGTTGTAAGGCACTGATTTTTTTGTTAAGCCATTCATTTCAACGCTTGTACTGGAGATTTTTTATAATATGCGTTAGGTCCCTTTTCACATCTGTTATCAAAGTTATTCAAGATTATGGTTAGAGATAATTAATGTTATTATTTATTTTGGAGTCATTTCAAATCATTTCACCAAAGAGATGGACACCATGTTGTAGCTTTAAGTTCAAAACTTTTATGTTAGTTTGTCTTTATGTAAGCGGTGCTGGGAATAAAGATTATTTTTTTACCCTTAATGGTTTACAAAATACTTGGCGTTGAATAATTGATTAGTTTACTGATAATCTGTACTTTGCAGTGTTTTATCTTGGTACACACTACAAAAACAGTTGCATGCATGGCACCAAATCGAAGGGCCTGAAAAGTACAATGTCACTGTGTCGAGCATATTGATGAGAAATGAAAGGGCTAAACAATGTATTGGTTTGTAAGATAGATTTCATATTTACTGTGTGCAGAAACTTCATAATTTACTTTATAATATTATGTGGCACATTGTAATCAATACATATGTACAATAAAAAAATTGATTATTGATAACCAATGAGAACCACAAACGTTTTTGAGTAAGGCAGCCATTAAGTGGCCAAACCACAACTATCAAAACTTTGGCCACAGCAGTAACAACCATGTCAACAACTGCATGCAATACTTTATCATTGTTAATGCGCAGTGCTCGTTCAAAATAGATTGTTCTGAAGTAACTAAATTTAGTTGCAATGTAAATTACATCATGCATACATCAAGGCACACAAAATACAACAAAGTGTAATAGTTTATATAGATACTCATGCTTATGCTTCAAGTGCACAGGTTGCTGCTGCATCTTCCTTGGCTGTTAAGTAATATCTGCGTCCTGTAGCTGTCGAGGGGCTCACAAGCGTAAGTATGTCTGACGGGGTCAACCTTCATTACATCCTGATGCTGTGGATACCCATACCCATTCCTTCAACTGAATTGCATAATACAAGCCTCTTTTGCTGATGCACCTTTTCCCCATCAGTGTTCCTCACTGAAATGAAATCCTTTTTGCCAGGCATCACCCTGCTGGTGTCATCATGGCAATAGAAGCTTCTTACTTGCTCCAAAGTGTTTCTAGATGATTGGATTTCCTGCCTTGGAATCTGGGGTACTCAATACTCCTTTATCTTCAACCAGCTTCTTAGCACTTCTAGCCATTTAATTTGTCACACCAAATTCTTCCATCACTTTGGTAACAGACCATCACTTAGGGAGAACAGTTTATATTGTTAGCCTTTCACTTCTAGATGTGGTTGAGGTAAATTTCTCTTTCAGCTGCTCTATCATTTCTCTTCCATCATCATCATCATCCTGCTGCTCCATTGCTTCATTCCCAACTGCAAACAATACTGCCTTCCTAATGGCACCCTCTGCTCTGGTTATTTTCTCCTTAACATACCTTTGACTTCGGATGTTGCGTTTGCCACCAATAGGGGAGACGCCCACTAAACCGAGTACTTCATTGACACTAGTAACTGGCAGCGCATCGTCACTATCTTCAGTATCGGTACCCACTGGTGTCGGGGCACTGCTTTCTGCAACTGTAGAAGGGACTGATGGAATGCTAGGGCCAGCTTGTTCTTCTTGTTCACTTATAGGAGAAACTTCTGAAGTAACTTTCCGAATTGCATTCAAACAATTACAACATGCGCGATCTCCGCTTTGTAATCAAAGAGATGGGTGGGATTTTATCATCGGCAAAGACACTAAATGCAAACGGGCATGTATCCGGCACCGATGAGATCGAAAAGGGTCACAATAGTAAATCTTGTTGACTGATCTGGACGACATGACACTTTTATAAGCTACACATGTAGTTAACGTATAAGTGTATATAGGGGCAATTCACAAGTATTTATAATCCCCATGCAGAAAAATAAACGAGTGCTTCGCACTAACAATGGTGCAAGGGTTCTGTCCTCCTTGAACTCGGAGTTGACCCGGAAGAGAATGAAGAGTTCAAAGAGGGTAGACTCATGAAAGGGTGCCAGACCAGTAAAAGGATGACAAGTGTACTCTTGCACCATTGTTAGTGTGCAGCGTGCATTGTTCAACCACATCTAGAAGTGAAAGGCTAACAATATAAACTGTTCTCCCCAAGAGATGGTCTGTTACCAAAGTGATGGAAGAGTTTGGTGTGACAAATTCAGGGCCGTAGGAACGAAAAAAAGTGGTCTGGCCATAGGAAGAGGCTGGGGTCAGGGGCGGAGCCTTTTTTGTATGATTCATATAAATATGCATGTCTATCTATGCTATATATTGGGGATTGATGAAAACAGATCACGTGAGAGCTATGTTAATTGATTGGTTGCGTATATATACATACACATCAGTATATATACAATAAAGGAAATGTCATTTCAAAACTTGCTAAAAATGTCTAGTCTGTGCTCATTCAAGCTGACGAACTCGTTTAAGCATGAAGCAATGGACAGAGCATCAGTTCTCTCTTTGTGAGCATGTAGAACTAAATTAACACGCATTTGTGACATACTTGAATGAAGGTATGTTTTCACCCTTCTCAGAACTGAAGCACTGTGCTCACTAATAGCATTGGTAGCAGGACTAATCAAGATGAGCTTGAGCAAGGTGCATATCTCTGATATAGAAGTGCGATGTGCTGGAGATAGTGAAGTAACATAAGACGATAACTTCAAATGTTGGCTTCTCAGTTGAAGAAGAATATTTAGTTGCTAGTAGCTCCAACTGAGCTTCTAGACTTGAGGCGACAAAGTCATCCTGGTAGTGCAAATGCCATTTCTGCATCATATTTTTCTTTTCTTGCAGCCTTCAACAAAAGGTCTTCTAATTTTTGCAATACAGCATACCCTGGCTGGTTGAATCTTTCCTTAACAGCATTAACAATTAAGTCAAGACACTAAATATTAGTGGTGTACTATGGTGAAAACCTTTGCTAGATCCAACCTCTAAATGACTAGGGGCTTTCCTCTTCCTATGCAAAGCAGGTTTGTTTACACCATACTTCTCTTGAAGGCCTTTAAGTCTATCCCAGAAGAGATCAAACATTTCTGATGAGCGCAACTTACAGAAGGTTTCACAAGTAAGTGCAGCACACTGCTGAGCCTCTGTAGCAGTAAGAGCTGGACATTGTAAGGTTTTACTCAGGTTATCTGTATGCTTTAGAATGCGTTCTCCTAAGACTAAACCAAACAAGAAATCAAAGTTCCCAGTCATAGCCTCCACTCCAACAAGTCGAGCCCTTATCTCTGAGTTGGTGAGTACATCTCTCAGTTCCTCCCATAATGCTTGAAATTATTTATTATACTCTGCAACGAAACAGCACGCACAGTCCAACGTGTTGGACACATGGTACGGAATCCAGGTGTTGCAGGTGCAATATCCGTTTTGAGACACGCAAATATAGCATCTCATCTTGGAGAATATTTCAGTAGCTTTGATATTTCTAATGCTGTATCCAGTGTGTCTCGAAGAATTCTGTTCATTTTCACTGTGTCTGAAGCTGCAAGGTTCAAAGCATGCCCATAGCAATGGGTATAAGTAGCTCTCGACTCTTCAGACAATATCTGTGTTGCTACTCCTCTGTGTCTACCAGCCATATTAGATGCTCCGTCGTAGCATTGGCCTCTGCAGCTGGTGATAGGCAAATTCATTCGGACCATAGTGTCTTTTAAAATATGAACTAGCATATCACTCTCAATACTCTCCACAACATAAAGCCCAACAAAATCTTCGTGGCACATAAACTGATCGTCAACACTACGAAAACAAATAACAACTTGCTCCTTATTTGACGAATCAGTCACTTTGTCAGCCATTATTGTAAAGTATTTGGCCTTTTCAATGGAATAACTAATGTCACGAACAATGTTCAATGCCATTATTGATAAAATTTCATTTTGCACTTGAGGGCTCGTGTACTTATCGGTTTTGCGAGCTAGCCAGTTCAGCAGTTGAGGTTGATGAATTGCTCTAAGTTTCATAAGCTGCATGAAGTTGCTGTCACTTTCATCGTCATCTCCACGCAGAGCAAGGCCTTGTCTGGCTAAAAACTGTATGTTTTCAGCTATCGTAATTAAGCATTGACGACTGAGTTGCTTCTCTTCTGTGTGGGCTGTGGACAGCAGCTCGCCAATATCCTTTGTTGTCTCTGGCAGCTGTATCATGACTTCAACAGCTCGTTTGTGGACATTGGATTTTTCGTGAGCTCCAAATGCAACAGTTGCATCTTTCCAATTTGTGTAACCTGTCGTAGCAAAAGCTGATTCTTTCACGTTTCCACTTTGTAAGCTCAACTTTCCAGCACCTATAGCGCTAATACAGGTAAAGCAGTACACTCGGTCATCAGAGCTGCTGTAATGCTGCCAAGGCCATTTTGTAAACCACTTAGCATTAAAGGCTCTTCACCACAGTCTTGATGCCAAACTCACGCAACGGAAAATAGAAGCCAGAAGGTTGATTTGGCTCATTTCCAATAGCTGGGCGGACCTTGTGGGGTAGAAGAATGCGAACAAGAAGCTCCGGAATTCATTGTAATATATCCAAAATGCATGCAATGATGGTGCGTCTGGCAGTTTATATACAAATAACTAATCACAACGATTCACACGGCACCCAATTCAGGCCCAACACGCACAATGGTTGAGACAGCTTCATAGTTTCCTGTATGGAGACTGAATAAGCACCCAAATGCATTAGCCACTAACGCAATGATCTATGATGTATTCATATTGTAGTGGCCGTGTGAAGTAGTTATAGTTGCTACAATAACATTCATGATTGTCGTGAGCGGTTATTAGTTATGAGATTGGTAGCAATAACGTTTAATAATTTTCCGTTCGGGGAAAAAACTGGTCCGGCCATCGCCGGACTGGCTGCTACGGCCCTGAAATTACATGGCTAGAAGTGCTAAGAAGCTGGTTGAAGATAAAGGAGTATTGAGTAACCCAGATTCCAAGGCAGGACATCCATTATTTAGCAATACTTTGGAGTTAGTAAGAAGCTTCTATTGCCATGATGACATCAGCAGGGTGATGCCTGGCAAAAAGGATTTCATTTCAGTGAGGAACACAGATGGGGAAAAGGTGCATCAGCAAAAGAGGCTTGTTTTATGCAACTTGAAGGAAGCATACCACCAGTTCAAAGTTATGCATCAAGGTGTAAACGGTGGGCTTCTCCAAATTTGCACAATTGAGGCCAAAAGAGTGTGTGTTGGCTGGTAAAACAGGGACCCACTCAGTGTGTGTGTAACACACCAGATCACCAAGCTCATGATGGCAGGAGATAGGTTGGACGTACTCACCAAGGGGAGTTTAAACACTGCACTGATTGCTTAGCGTTCGTCCAGTGTGAACCTCCAACTGCTGACTGTGCCAATCGTGTGTGGACGGAATGTCGTGGAACAGAGGCACTTAGAGAAGAGCTGGAAGCCATCATGGAAGAATATTCAATTGATACTGTTCAGTACAACCAGTGGGTGAATACAGATAGGGCTACCCATGTTGTATATGTTGAAGACTACCTCGATCAGTTCGTTGAGGTGCTGAAGAGCTGCACTTGCATGACTTCATTGCCAAGAACCAGGCCAGATTTGCGAGTGAAAAGAAGGAGCATCTTTTACTTGGTGAAATCCTAGTGATAGGAGACTTCTCGGAAAACTATAGCTTCCTAGTTCAGGATGAAGTTCAAAGCTTTCACTGGAGTAATTTGCAAGCTACTGCTCATCCATTACTTTGTTATTATAAAGAAGTAAGTGGCAACCTGACTAGTATATCTTTCACTATCATTTCTGAAAATAAAGATCATGGCACAGTAGCAGTGCATTTATTCCAGAGAAAGCTGATTAATTTCCTGTCTGACCATTTTGGCATGAAGCCCACAAAGATAATCTATGATCAGATGGGTGTGCAGGCCAGTACAAGAACTGTTACAATTTTAAAAACCTGTGCTACCCACCACAAGGAAGACTTTGATGTTGATGCTGAATGCAACTGCACATGGTAAGTTTGGTGCAGATGGCATAGGGGGAACCGTACAACGGACTGCTGCAAAGGCCAGCCTTCAGCGACCTATAGACGATCAAATTCTGACACCAATCCAGTTGTACCAGTTCGTATCCTCAGAGATCAAAGGGATACATTTTGACTTTGCAACATCCGCTGACCACAAAGAAGAGAAAAGGTTTTTAACAGAGAGGTACAAATACTGCAGAACTGTTCCTGGAACTAGGTCACTGCACTGTGTTATACCCATCACTGTTGAAGTCAGACAGTTTTCCTTGAGTCAAGTGAAAAGGATTGAAAGAGTGTGCACTGCAGCAGCTGCACATTACGAGGAGACCCATCCATTGTCATCTATTAAGGACTACGTAACTGTAGCGTATGATGGGTGCTGTTGGCTTGGCTGTGTAGTAAAAGTGGACATGGAAGCTCGAGTTGGAGAAAATAATTTTCTTCATCCACAATTGCCTTCAAATTTGTATGGGTATCCACAGCATCAGGATGTAATGGAGGTTGACCCGTTAGACATACTTACACTTGTGAGCCCCTTGACAGCTACAGGACGCAGATACATGTATTACTTAACAGCCAAGGCCAAGGAAGTTGCAGCAGCAACCTGTGCACTTGAAGCAAAAGCATGAGTATCTATATAAACGTATTTTGTGTGCCTTGATGCATGCATGGTGTAATTTACATTGCAACTAAATTTAGTTACTTAATTGTCCCCAGAACAATATTTTTAACGAGTGCTGCGCATTAACAATCATAAAGTATTGGGGCTACATGCAGTTGTTGACATAGTTGTTACTGCTGTGGCCAAAGTTTTGATAGTTGTGGTTTGGCCACTTAGCAACACCTCACCCTAAAAATGGCTGCCTTACTCAAAAACGTTTGTGGTTCTCATTGGTTATCAATAATCGATTTTTTATTTAACATATGTATTGATTATAATGTACCACATAATATTATAAAGTAAATTACGCAATTATGAAGTTTCTGCACACAGTAATTACGAAATCTATCTTACAAACCAATACATTGTTTAGCCCTTTCATTTCTCATCAAAATGCTCGACACAGTAACCTTGTACTTATCAGGCCCTTTGATTTGGTGCCATGCATGCAGCAGTTTTCATAGTGGGCACCAAGATAAAACACTGCAAAGTACAGATTATCAGTAAACTAATCAATTATTCAACGCCAAGTATCTAGTAAACCATTAAGGGTCAAAAAATGATCTTTATTCCCAGCACCGCTTATATAAAGACAAACTAACATAAAAGTTTTGAACATAAAGCTACAACATGATGTCCATCTCTTTGGTGAAATGATTTGAAATGACTCTTTGAGTAGTGTAACAAGGTACTGTATGAATATGCAGTGGAACAGAATTGATTTCACATTACCAGGTCCAATAGTGAGTTACTAACCTTTGATGTTGAAATTCATGGTTCATTTTTGCAATATAGATATAGATTTAAAAATTCTACCAATTGTAAGAGAAACAGACAATCTACATGTATTTGGCACTTACCATTCAAGGATATCAGTGGAAGATTACCAATTACCATGTTTGTTAATCTACCTTTGCCTAAGAGATGTACTGCATTTCATAACACAAATATCTTTTAGTGCAACATTATATCAGTGATAATGTATCTCAATATGTTGAGAAATACCGCGCGTGCATATATTAACTCTGGTTAGCGAAAAAAATTGATTTAATCATTCCTGAAAGTTGCATATCCTTGAATGGTAATAAAAACAAGTGGACAAATTCATTGCAGAAGACCTGGGAGCTCATTTGCATCATATGTCAACAGTGCCCATATGTGAAATTACAATTAAATAAAACAGTCATGTATCCACAACCACTTGCACATGTAAGTGCAATGCTGGTGTGGTAACATTGTGGCAATTCTTTTACTGCTAGGGGGGAACCCATTCCAAGGCTTGAGTATACCAAGGAGGAGCTGGACACATGGTAAGTGTGGTTCCCTTGCACTGTGTGCATCACATGACATATCACATGACACATGGTGTGCATCACATGACACATAGTATATGTCATCATGTTATGTACTTGTATAAGCACTTATATTGTATTGCGCATATATATGTAAGGTTAAAAGCCTCTGAAACCATCATGCCAAATGAGCGTGCACAGCAACTGATGTGTGTGCGTATTCTATTGACAGCAAGCATAATCTTAGTTAGATGTAGTCAAGGGGAAAAACCCTTTGCCCCTTGAAAAAGATACCCTGGCTCCTTTTAATGGATATCCAAATCTCTAAACCTCCTATTCAAAGTACATGTATCTGCCTACAGTACTGTTCCTCGGAAACCAGTATAATCAGCTGTTAGCCATAACCCCTCCCTCTCTCCCTCAGCTGTGAACTATAACCCCTCCCACCCCAAAAAGAGAATAGCATAAACAACTGGTAGACAATTTTAACTCACAAATGAGTACCTTAAAAAATATTAAGACACCAGAATGTTTGCTGTGCTGATTAATTAGAAAGCGTGTGTATGTATTGAATTCTGTACCCACTTTTTGAGAGTATGGTTGGGTGATGCGGTATACATTTAGCGCCAGCTACTGTCTATCTTCTTGCACAAAGGCTTATGTACACAAATAATTAGCTAGCCATGCAGTGTATTTGAGTTGTAGCTTTTTATTGGACATCATTGTGAGTCAGCTAGCATCACCTGTGTGTGTGTGTGTGTGTGTGTGTGCTTGCGTGCGTGCGTGCGTGCGTGCGTGCGTGCGTGCGTGCGTGCGTGCGTGCGTGCGTGCGTGCGTGCGTGCGTGTGCATGCGTGCGTGCGTGCGTGTGTGTGTGTGTGTGTGTGTGTGTGTGTGTGTGTGTGTGTGTGTGTGTGTCTTTGTACTCAGGAAGGTGATTTTCAACCATCAGTCAAGTCTTTATCCTGCCCATGCTTGCAAGGAGTACAACGAGCAATTCCCTGCGCTGTTCAGCGAATGTAATTATAGGTACGCTGTATCGGATGCGATTGTGGTTTCGTTTGCACCCAATGGGCATGTGCGCATTGGTGCACTTGCGTATGTGTGTGTCATGAATGATATGGGTATCTACGTGTACTGTATGTGTGCATGTACTGTACCTGTACATGTAGGGCTGTACATCTGTGTATAGGATCAGTTGACTGGTCTTAATATGTGTATTGTTGTGAACTCCTGCATATCCTTGTATACTCCTATGTGCTACTGGTCTTAGGGAGGATAACATTCCCCAAGCTGAAGATGTCTCTCAGTATCTAAAAGGTAAGTAGGGTCTCCACTGTACCTATTCTGTGTGAATTTTTGCTAACACATACACACACACACACACACCACATACTCACACATGCACACACAAACACACACATAAACACACAAACACACACACAAACACACACAAACACACACACACACACACACACACACACACACACACACACACACACACACACACGCGTGCACGCAACCAGTCAGTAGTGCTAGTCAATATCAATGAGCATGATATTTAATTTATAACTGTGTGCTGAGTTTACAGTTATTAACGTATTGTATTATAATATACTTTGCATCATCTCAGCTTGCACAGGCTACCAGCTGCGTCCTGTTGCTGGCTGGATACACTCCCGAGACTTTCTGGCAGCTCTGGCATTCCGTGTGTTTCCCACCACTCAGTACATACGGCACCACTCCAAACCCAAGTACACCCCGGAACCGTAAGTGCTAGAGGTTCTGCATACTTTGTGGCATGTTTAGAAGTGACCTGATAGTTTAGCGACAGATCAGAACTTGTTCAAAGGGACACAAATGTAAAAAAGAGGCATAGGCCCACATGCATTAGCTGCAAATGGCCCCTTTGGGTTACATATATGGTTATCTGTCTATACTGTAGCTATTGTGTTGTGCATTTGGATGGAACATTGTAGAATAGGGGCAGGGCACAGTGCTGTAGAATAGGGGCAGGACACAGTGCTGTAGAATAGGGGCAGGGCACAGTGCTGTAGAATAGGGGCAGGGCACAGTGCTGTAGAATAGGGGCAGGACACAGTGCTGTAGAATAGGGGCAGGGCACAGTGCTGTAGAATAGGGGCAGGGCACAGTGCTGTAGAATAGGGGCAGGGCACAGTGCTGTAGAATAGGGGCAGGGCACAGTGCTGTAGAATAGGGGCAGGACACAGTGCTGTAGAATAGGGGCAGGACACAGTGCTGTAGAATAGGGGCAGGGCACAGTGCTGTAGAATAGGGGCAGGGCACAGTGCTGTAGAATAGGGGCAGGACACAGTGCTGTAATTTGAGCAACAATGTTTGTTGTTGTAAACTTTAATGAAATCAGATGCAACGACTTGCACACTTGCATCATTTAAATTTGTTTTAGGTTGGATTTTGACAAAGAAGAGTTGCTTAGGAATTAATTGTAAACAATATAAACTATCACTGTTTAAAATCAAACCTATTCAATGGTCACACAGCACTATTTAATTTATTTCACACATCAAAGCATTTGGCATTGCCCGCAGCACACACATCTTCTGATCAGTGACAGCTTCAGTCATCATTGTCAGTGACTCTTTTGTTTGTACTATAAGCATGTAGTTCTTTAGAGGCCAGTCTTTCTAGCATATAACATGACATACATGTACTTGTTGAAAATACTCCCTTATACACTTAACACAGCACATTCGCACAAAGTGCACAACACGCACATACATGTACATGTACATGAGCTTTTACTTTTTAATACTCTTTCTACCCCTCCCTCATGCCCTTATTACATCTGTACCCCACGTTTGGGTGTCCTGCATTGCACTTGTGTTGCTGCATACCGTTGAGAAAATCATATTTCCTCTTGCAGTGATATCTGTCATGAGTTGATGGGCCATGTGCCTTTGTTTGCTAATGCCAGCTTTGCACAATTTTCTCAGGCAAGCAAATGTTGTGTGGGGCTGTTGTAATCAGCAAGGATAGTATTGTATTTTCCGTATTGAAATTTATTTGGTTAATTATGTAACTTTTGCCAGTAAACTGAAGTTGTTCTAATTTACGTCTACAAAATACTGTTTATGTAAATGTATCGACTAGATAACGTATGCCATGCGTATGTGTCATTAAGATACGATGTATCGAATCAGCTGCAGTGAAGTGTGGGCCTGTGTCTTTAACACCTCTCTGATACCTTCAGTTCATTCCTCTACTTGGTCACACCCGTGTTGCACTCACACACTCTCTTTTAACTATAGCTCAATGATGTGTTTCTTCCACTAGGAGATTGGGCTAGCATCCCTTGGAGCATCAGATGAGTGGATAGAGAAGCTTTCAAGTGTAAGCTGTTCAACACTGTATTTGTTGCATATACGTAGCTGATGGTGTGTCTTGGTGGTAGTCTGCATGTTCTATTAGTCAACAATTATGGTAGAATCTTCAGTAGCACATCTGTTCATTGGATTTCTAATTAACTGCCACCTCCTCCTGCTACACATCCCAATTGGTTTATTAATTACAAGTCTGTACAAAGTGTGTTGCACCAATTGTAGTGGCAGGTCGAGAGGAAGCATTGGTCAACATCTTGTCTCTTTTCTAGCTCTACTGGTTTACTATTGAGTTTGGATTGTGTATGGAGAATGGCCAACCAAAAGCATATGGCGCCGGCCTTCTATCTTCGTGTGAAGAATTGACAGTAAGTGAAAGGCTCTTTTAAGTGTATCTCATTTAATGCGCACCCTTGCACAACTGTGGTGAGTTGGGCAGTTTGTAGGGTGCTTTGTCCTGCACAGTTGAAAGGTGGCATTGATGCTTGCCTCCCCCTCCCCACCCCCAACAAAAATGGCTCGTGTTTAAACGTGTGCATCTCTGTAACCGCCAATGTCTCCTCAAACTTATTCAGCATTTCAGGAAACAAAATGGTACCCCTACAAAAAGATGCGCGGAAGTGTTTGTGATTATAAAAGTACGGATATTTAAACAAGAGCCATTTTTTGTACGGGGGGGGGGGGGGGGGGGGGGGGGGGGGGCCATACTTTATGATACATAATGCAAAATGAATTGTATTATAATCTTTATGTCATTAATAACCATCCCAGTTTTGTGTCAGTGACCAGGCAAAATACGAAGAATTCGATTGCACCAGAGCAGTATTGCAGTCCTATCCAACCTCTGGTCTGCAACCACTGTACTTTGTAGCAAAGAGTTTTGACGATATGACACAAAAGCTTCGGTAAGTTTTATATGTGACTGCCAGTTCAGATGCATGCCTGTTCTAACATTGGTGCATGAATGCTGTATATATCAAAAACTGACTTGGAGCTATGTACTGCATGTTAAATGAAATTCTAGTGAGCATGAGCGCAATTTCATACGAAATACCTCTTTCACTGCAGTGAATTTGCTAAGAAGATTCCGAAGCCCTTCACTGTGTCCTATGATCCTGCCACACAAGGGATACAAGTTGTGGACACGCCATGTGGTGGTCACTGCAGAGACTGATGATGTTGAAATATACTTTCAAACTAACAGTTGTGTTTTCACTGCTCATAAATACTAAGGCTGCAACTTTCACACTATGCTGTGTTTTATTTTTACTACACAAATTCTCAGACCCCTGATTTTTGGTAGTAAAGTTCTGTATATTTTCAACTGGTTTTATTCAAGTGTAAATGAGCATTGTATAGTATGTTGTCATTGGGTGGGCACATGAGTGCGGGGTTGGTTGTCATTGGGTGGGCACATGAGTGCGGGGTTGGTTGTCATTGGGTGGGCACATGAGTGCGGGGTTGGTTGTCATTGGGTGGGCACATGAGTGCGGGGTTGGTTGTCATTGGGTGGGCACATGAGTGCGGGGTTGGTTGTCATTGGGTGGGCACATGAGTGCGGGGTTGGTTGTCATTGGGTGGGCACATGAGTGCGGGGTTGGTTGTCATTGGGTGGGCACATGAGTGCGGGGTTGGTTGTCATTGGGTGGGCACATGAGTGCGGGGTTGGTTGTCATTGGGTGGGCACATGAGTGCGGGGTTGGTTGTCATTAGGTGGGCACATGAGTGCGGGGTTGGTTGTACAGTGCGTATGTTTATTTAGTAGGTATCAAAACAGTGGCAACTGAAATGTCGCATAAATTTTGCAATAATCAAATATTTCACTACAAACCAGATGTATGGCAGATTGAATTTGACCCTGATTAGAGCCAACTCCAGGGCCATTCTGTCTAGAGTAGTGGTTTAACTTCGCGGTTTATGTTTATGTAATTCCTTTGTATGTATTATAACAGGTAATAATGATTATTAAAAAATAAAAAAAATAAAAAGATATCTAATGTACTCGATGGAGGAGTTCATATACTATACATATATGTCATTTGCAAACACGCTGATTGCCTCCTGCATGCTGAATAATACACTTTTGAATCTCTTCCATTGGTCCTCCTCTGTACCCAGTTGAATTCATCTAGATTTCGTCGATCGGCTGTACACATGAAATGAAATGATCATTTGTTTATCATGCCATGGCAGTGATTGGGCAATACATTATATCGCCTTGTGTAAAATGCTTTTATTTGCAAAGCTGCAGTGCAAATGTAGTATTGATTTGCAATTTGTCCAATGAATGGATAAATTATTTTATCTTACTCATACATGTTATTTTTTGTTTAGTTGAGTAAATCGATCATATAGCATTAAATTTCCAGACTACGGAGATTGCTGAACGGTAGGTACTGCTTGTTTTTGACATCATACAAACTATTTCAATCAGCCTTCTCTGTCAGCTTGCTATGAACTAACCAAAGCTTTTCCTAGTATAGCTCAAGCTGTTCATTGGTTCACATTCATAATGTAGTGCACGTGTATGTAACGAGTGAAAGAGGTTGAACAGGGTGTCTTTACACCACTTGTACTATGATAGTTTCCCTAATCGCCTGAACAGGAAAATGAACTACACTTGTAATATGTGTTTAATATTCATTGGGGCCGACTTTCGTCATTGATCCAAGGCAAAAACAATAACACTCACTAATTATGATGGTATATACACAAACACACACATGGCACATCTGTCCCTCTGAACGCATGCACATGCATTCTATTTCATTGAAAAGCATGTGAGACCACTGATTCTATTCTCAATTTCTGTACCCTATTGAGACTGGACTTCCATAGTTTGTCCCACTGTGCGTTGACAACTTTCCATTGCTAGTGGAGTTCGTTCTCTACACAACATAGAACCCTCCTTTAAGACATGACTACACTATACAAAGGTTTATGTAGCTACATGTTTCCCATAGGATTGCTTCTTTGTACATATATGTATACATTGTGTGTCCTCTGAGACAGAAAATAGAGAACAAAATCGTCACTCATTTAAATCCCTGCATGCAACTAGTGCTAATAGGGATCACATATATTTATTCATGCATAGAGGCTAGAACTGTTGCTTAGATTTTTCTTACAACCATAGGGCTTTCCTCTCTAACAGACACGCGTGAGTGCAGAAATGCACACAAATCACACCACACAGGCACAAGACCATGCAGGCATGCAAGCATACACATTCACATGTACTCATATATACACACATGCATTACTTGTTACCTATAGGTATAAAATGTGATGCCTCACAAACAAAAATATGTACACATTTGAACACATTATACACAGCACACACACACACACACACACACACACACACACACACTTAGGGTGTGTAACCTCCCCTGCATATAATGAAAATCGATTTTTCCGAATACTTGTAAAACACTAATCGATTTTTCAGGTTTTTGTGGATCTGAAAATCGATTTTTCCGAATAGTTTAAAAAACAAAATCGATTTTTCCGAATAGGTTTTGCCAAATTTCCTGCCGAATACGTTATTCAGGTTATGGTACCAAACTAGAGCTATGCATGTCAGTTTAAAACACAGAGACACCGGAAAGTTCCATAGGACAATTTTGCCGAAACGTTCTATATACCAACTTACGATGAAAAAGATCATTAATAAAACCTACGAAGTCGCACGCTTTCCGTTGCCGCGAGATTTGAACTTTTTGCCGCCATGTATACAAGCGTGTGCAATTTCGTAGTACTTGATCTGGCTGCAAAGATACCTCGTCACGCGCTTTTTGGCAGCTGTAACTGTTCGTGAATCTCGTATTCAAAGTTTTACGAACTCTAGTTCCTCGTAGCGATGTACTTTGGCCTGTAATTCATCACCAACTGAAATTCTGTCTTGTATCACGTGACCACGAATTTTAAATGGTCATTTTTACTATAGAGTGCCGGTACCGGCTCTCTGAAGTAATTGACTAGAGTGCCGGTACCGGCTCTCTGAAGTAATTGACTAGAGTGCCGGTACCGGCTCTCTGAAGTAATTGACTAGAGTGCCGGTACCGGCTCTCTGAAGTAATTGACTAGAGTGCCGGTACCGGCTCGGTATAGTTATATTAAAATAAAGTGCCGGTACCGGTTCTGTAGACAGTTCGTTAATTAATATATGGAGGCAAAACAATGAAACGTCTGCAATGCCAGATAGAAGTATTTAGGGAGTAATACAACTTGGATTCTTCTAGGTGCTCGGAGGAACTGTGGATTTTCCATGCACGTGTAGATCAACCATGCAAGTGATTGTTCTAACATGGATGACGAAGAAAGTCCAACTCACTGATAACTTTAATTTGTCATTTTCGGCAGTAATATGTGTAATCCCAATTATCACCTACTAGAGACCTCAGTAAGATGATACAATTGCTTTTTTTGGTCATCGTTCATGCACAGCTGGACGTGGTTTTTTTAAAAATATATATTTTTTAAAACCACGTCCAGCTGTGCATGAACGATGACCAAAAAAAGCAATTTATCACTTACTGAGGTCTCTAGTAGGTGATAATTGGGATTGCACATATTACTGCCGAAAATGACAAATTAGGAGCTATCTTCAACTGTTAATTGTAAAAGGAATAACAATTTGTAACCCTACATCATTCAAATTAAGGTATAATCTACTGGGAGACACTGGAGTTCATATAGCATTCTCACATTTACTTACATCTTTTCTCTTTAATGATTAATTTGTGTGTGTGATGCACGCACAGTTGATGTGTGCTTCATTCATTAGGTGGGCTTGATTTGCCGACCATCATAGTCACATCAGTACATTGATGAATGATTGACGGGGAAAAAAAGTTTGTACATTTTGGAACCCCACTTCTAATGGTAAGCACGAAAGTATCTTAATTCTTCAGTGCTCTAGGGACATAACCTGCTGCTGCATATCAAAAAGCATTCATTTCTTCTGATGTTGTGCTCTCATGTGCACTTGGTCCAAGCAGATTCTTTCATTTAGAAAAGATGACAATGGAAGTGAGATGATAACATGAACATGTGGTATCAGAGGGTGTAGCAGGTGAGGGTTTGACAGCAAGTTGTTCACGTGCGTGTGCTTGTGTGTGTGTATGTACATGTATGTGTGTACTATAGATGTACTGCACCATATGCTCAGGTGTTATAACAGGTCATGTACACACACATACATGTACTTACACTTACACATTTGCACACACACACACACACAAACACACACTGTACATACACACATACATGTATTGCCTGCTTGAGAAAGTCTGTGGAGACGATGAATTAGCAAGGATACATACTTGTTGCCACATATTGCTTTGTGTTTGAGGTATGGGCGTTGGCCACGTCTACTGCACAGGTGAGTGGCTGTGTTACATGTGCTCACCTGATCACTTGAAGCTCCGCCTTCAGAGCAAAAGAGAAGACTGTCCAGATGCAAAGGCTGCAAGAGTTATCATGAACTACATGCAGTATGTGAGTTTTTGGGGAAGGCATTGCTCCATTGCATACCCTGATTCCTTTGTCGATATTGAGTCGGCAATACATTTGGTTCTGTTTTCTTTGCCATTTCACCCAACGCACACCTTGCTGTTTTAAATATTTAACCTTTCTCACACCCAACATTTTTAGGAACCTCCTCCCATGCGTCCCCTCATCAGCGGACAGCAGAAGACCAATCTGAGTGCTTGGCCTGTTCGATGGAATTGCTATACAGGTAAGTTGGATCATGTTTGAGGAGGAGAAAAGGAAATACCTAAGCCTTCCAGTCTGATACCTCTTATACCTTCCCCCTCCCCTCCCCTCTAATACCTTCCCTCCTCTCCCTTGCACTGCAGTTCATTAAGCTACACACCATTACAACCAAGATGAACTCTATCAAACAGACGAAGAAGGCTATATACCCTGTGCGGGTGAATGGGGAGGAGCAAGGGGATGTCCTCTGGTGCACAGAGATAGAGGTATGGCCTGGGCACCAGGGATATAGAGGCAGGTATAGCCTTGGCACTAGGTGTAAGAAGGTACAAGTGTCCAGTTTTTGTAATGTATTGGTTAAGGAACCTGTATGTGTGTGTGTGTGTGTGTGTGTGTGTGTGTGTGTGTGTGTGTGTGTGTGTGTGTATGTGTGTGTGTCTCAACACTAATTTATGTACTCCACTGTACAAGTCACGCATTCTAGCTACATGTGGGGCTAAGGTCACATCAGTTCCATTGTGGAGGTTTTGCATCTGCTGTGTTCCATAGCAAACAATCCTTTTACACGTATTTAAGGTTTGTACAGTGTTTTATGAATTATGTACAAATTCTTTAATAAAAGCTCTTTCTTATCTCTTAATTATATCTTCAACTTGCAGAAACTACATGCAGCCTAATTGGAAGTGTATTGAAGCAGTTTAGCAGTTTTGCTAACCGGACTATTTGCTTTTTGTTTGTCTGTACGCAGTTTCATTATAATTATATTCATCTATATATCACGTGCATGACCGATGGGTAAACAACACTCATATTAACGATTATAGTGAACCTCACCGTTTGTAGCACGTGATCTCGCTCTTCCAAGCGAGTGATAATTACACTCGTTTTAATGCGTGAATATCATCACCTTTTGTAGCACGTGATCTCGCTCTTCCAAGCGAACTTCACTCGTTTTAAGGCGTGAATATCACTCGCGGTAAAGTCGGGTGAGGATCACTCGTTATAGCGAGTGCTATGTCTAGCGCGACTATCACTCGCTCGGGCGAGTGATAGTCGCGCGTTTGTTTTTGCAGTGTAGTCAGAACTCGTTTGAGACCCCCGACAATGATGCAGGAGTGACTAATGGGGCTACTGTTATAGCATTTGAAAGGAAAATTTGAAAACTATGCAATTATATCGACTCTCAGTTCTGGGAAATTGTCCCGAACGTTGCTTTGCCGATAAAGTGATCGCAGGGGCGGATACAGGATTTTGGGGGCATATAGGGATGGGAATGGGGGCATGTCCCTCCAAACTTGCCAGGGTGTCTGGGAAAGCTCAGTAAGCACCATCATCCCCGGCCCGCCCCAAAACCCTATCTAGCCGAGGGTATTTTCGACTATAGCTGTCAATGATAGCATCAATAGTAAGTTCAATATCTTTGTGCACATACAATAACTGTCTTCTCCCATAGTGCTGCGATAGACATTTTAAATAAATCTCAAAGAGGAATTAGCTCTTTCACTCAACTTGATGTTACACAGGTCAATAGCAGTAGCTTAACCGATTAACGCCGGAATATTTTTTGTTTAACTAAAGTAGAATTGTCCAAAATCAACTGAATGAGGCAACAGAGGAATGTTAGGTAGCAGGAAGGAGGGTTTCAACAATATAAATGAAGCCGTGAACGTGAATATATTCTAATTGGTGTAATGTTTCAAAGGGTCTGGAAGAATTCTTTGGGAACATGGTAGGGATGCATTTCTGTCTGCTATATGGTTGTGACAAGAGAGTTTGGTTTAATAGGGGAATTATTCCACATGGTTTTCCGGCCAAAGCGCAATCTCTTGATGAAATGCTTGTGGAAAAGGCAGATCATCACTATAAAACTTTCTGGCAATGTTGCCAAATCAGGAAGGCACTCAAGAGCGGACTCTGCTTTCTTCGCTACAAAATGAATTTTGTAAAGTCTCGCTCGTATGATTAATGATTCATTGGCACATACACTTTTTGCTCGCCGCAAACACTTCAGCAATAGTCAGCTGACGCTTAGCCATGGGATCTGATGACGGCGGACTCAGCAGATCTACACTACTTTCCTGACGGCAATTGAAATTCGCAATGTACGAACTAAACGCTCAAAAGCACAATAGAAAAAGGGCAACGTGTCAGGGGTGATATTTAACACGTACAACAGATCTAGGCCTGCACGAGCTACGACAGTGAGGCGCTGATGACATGTAATTAAATTCATTACAATGGACAGGAGGCGTATCCTTATTAGTTAGGGGGGTAGGGGGGGGGGGGGGGGGGGGGGGGGGGGGGCATAGGCCCTCCCCCCCCCCCTGTATCCGCCACTGGATCGTGAATGCCATAATTGGCTACACACATGTATATACCACTCTACAATTGTTTTCACTCGCGCCATTCCTATGCCCCTTTGCAAGGTATGAGGCGCCTGATCTCATACTCAGCGAATTCTCAACACCGTATATAAGCTACGTATAGACACACCCCCACATTTAATGTTTTTACACCACGCCAGCTCATAGTTACCACTTACATAGTAGGTCAGGGGTGCGAGTGAACTACGAAAAAGACTTAGCTTCAAAACATGGAAACACCTTATGGGATACATGATGACAGTTTGACGAATGATCAGGGCGTGTGTGTTCTTCCAATGTCGAAGAGCACTGATCTACACAACGGAACGGAGGAGATGGCAAGTATGTATGACAAAGAGACGATCGACAGCACAGTTCACGATGGGGACCACTCGTACGTTAGCGAGAATATGTATGGAGTGTTAATAAATTGCCGATCCAGGTATACGGGGACGGAGGGTCCGGGGCGAAAAGGCCCTGCCCAGTTCGGCGACTGAAAATGTCTACATGTACATATAACATCAAAAGTTGTGTGTTGTGTGTGTGTGTGTGTGTGTGTGTGTGTGTGTGTGTGTGTGTGTGGGTGGGTGGGTGGGTGGGTGCGCGCACGCGTGTGCGTGTATGTGTGCGTGTGTGCGTGTATGTGTGCGTGTGTGCGTGCGTGTGTGCATGAGTGTGTGCGTGTATAAATGTGTGTGTGTGAGAGGGAGTGTGTGTGCGTGCTACCTACATTGTGAATAAAGCTGATTATAGACCCTCGAAAAATTGTTCAAGTTCGTATCACATAGAGTTCATAACTGATGACTTCGTGTAATATGAGTTGTGTACATGTATGTCCACTGTTTACGAAAAAAGTAGAGGTTGATTAATTATTTTGAATGTTAACAAATACAGTTAGACCTTGCTATCATAGTAGAAACGTCCAGGCATGGTTTTTCAGGGTGGTTTTGTAAACATAAAATCACCTGGGATTAGATGTCTAGCGTGGAAATAGCGTAAAAACCATCCTGGGATTAAGTGTCCAGGGTGGCATGGGAATATCGTAAAAACCATATGGTCTTGTTCTGGTTTTGTTGAACAAAAACCATGTTGAAGCAATGAATTATACTTTGTATTTACTGTTTCAACATGGTTTTTGTTTGACAAAACCAGGACAAGACCATATGGTTTGTACCATATTCCCACCGGTTTTTACGCTGTTTCCACACTAGACATCCAATCCCTGAGTGGCTTTATGTTAAAAACCTCATGCCTGGACGTTTCTAACTTTTCCTGTGTATAATTCTCTACTATGTGTATTTATTTTTGCGGTATCTGCAATGCACTGTTTAAAATTTAAGATGTCATCTCTTTTTAGTTTTAGATCACTGCTTCGACATGTTCTGCATCATAAATTTGTGCATTTGATTGTGATCTTCCTGATCGTGGTAGATGCGCTGGTGGTTCTGTTTGTGTTCTTGCTTGAGGTTGAAGCATTAGGTGCGTATAAGAGTATGGCAGATGCATACGTTCCCTGTGTGTGCATGTTGGAGTGGCACGGCATGCACAATATGTGATGGCGTGCAGATGTATTGTAATTACATTATTTGCGAAGTGTGGACTTTACCTTCCATTCTAGTTCCTAGTAGCTGTGTGGGGTTTGGGTTGCGGCCCCAGGCAGAGTATTGCCACTATCACATGAGTTCAAGGAACTACTGTGGACCTCATGCCCAGCTACTTTTGGACAACCTCAACATCTCTGCAGGAAATGGACAGGACATCTGCAAATGTGGGTACAAGGGTGGAAAGAAAAGCTGCATAGCATGTAAGAAGTCTGTAAGAAGCCTCAAGTGCTTAGAAATGATTATTGCGCATTTTGTTTTTGAAATCTGAATGCATTAGTCGATGCGGAAAATGAAGTTAATCCTGCAAAAGTGTTGAACGGAATCAGTTTAGGTATTTTGTCTCTCTTCATGATAGAGGTAAGAGGGCTCAATGTCATGAGTGGAAAATGATGTCATTTGTAATTGCACTGATGCTTTGCAAATTCCTATCTTCCTTGTACAGATTGCTTTGAAAATTGTTGCATCTGGCTTTGGATTCTTTGCTCACAAGTTTGAGGTGTTTGATGCCACCATTGTTGTACTGTCATGGATCATTGATGTTGCTTCCGAGTGAGTGGTATTGGTAGTATCTATACTGTTCTTCACATATGTATGCTATGCTTATGCACATTGCAGAGAGATTTTTTAAATGTCTTGTATCGTCAGATTAGATTCGAGAGTTGCACTGAAACATTAGCAAAGCATGTTAATTTGGAGCCAGTGAAACAGTAGTACCCTTATCGTCCTGCAGGAAAGAAGAAGGTGCCTTTGAAGCTGCTTCGCTGCTCATCCTGTTACGTCTCTGGAGACTGCTGCGTATCATCAACGGTAGGTCTGGTTTGTCTACATGTCGATACACCATATATAGTAGCGAGACGGACATACAGATCAAATACTTTTGCAGGGTCTGATGTGAAAATGGGATTGAGTACTTAAAGGGTAGGAGGGGGAGGAAAGAGGGAGAAATATTGGGGTGATGTTACGAATACAAAATCTACAGGCCGGTAGGAAGCAGTAGAAAGGTGGTCAGGCCGGCGTGATGAGTGGGTGGGGAACCCGTAACCATTGCAGCTAGGGCACTATGAGCTTACCAAGCACCCCAGAAGCCAAAGCATTTCCTGCAATTTGATACATGTAGGCATTTGTTGGCAGGAAAATAGCAATGCATTTTCATTTTTGTGGTACTGAATATTTCCCCTGTCGCTTTAATAAATCAACGGTTCAGCATACATTATAAAATTTCCAGTACGCACAATAGACTTTCGTTGAAATGTGTCAGAGCCTTACAACTTCATGACAGATACTCCGATTCTCAATGCGTAAGAAGCAATGTGTAGAGGACATTTCAGACCTCTAGACTATCAAAGAATATGACATCTTGAAAAAAAACATGCGTTAGGTCCCTCCCGTTTCGCGGAAACGATCCCAAATTCTTTCATTATTAAAAGTACTTTACATATTAACACACCAAAGATACGGGCAGTGTTATATGCAAGGAATTGGTAGCAAACAAACAGGCACCATCTGCTGAATGCGTTCTGCAGAACGGCTGCGCATACATATGACTCCTACGGCCGCTGCGTGGCTTGACACAGCCACCTTCTTTGGTCTACCGTATTTGCGATCGATGCAATTGCAGCCGTTGGTACAATGTGTTCCTACAGCACACTGATTTTCTCAGTTTTTCGTAACACAACCAATGAATTAATTGGACAATAATCGCGGACAATGGATTATTATTATTAATACCACATGCTCAGTTTATGACGTTTTCGTGTGGTGGACCTTGTGCGAAAAGTGGTCAGGCCATAGCCCGAATGTCTGACAGCCCTGAAATAGCAAAGCCTACAAATGGAGCAATATGAGTGAACAACCATTTACTTTGCCCTCATAGCACATAGTATGTGTTACTCTAAATAGAGCACACTCATACCATCAGGCATATATGATACATTTAATGGATGATCTAAAATGACGAGATCTACTCTGCTGCTCTCCACACAGGTGTGTTTATGACATCCAAGCAACGCTCAGACATTAGGAAGCAAAAAGTGCTTGAAGAAGCACATCATGTTGCTGAAGCCCTTGAACGGTGTCAAGGCAACTTAGTGGCAGCAGAGGTTAGTACACTTTGATAGAGAAGAGGGAGATGGACAATGAAAAGATGTGATCAATTCGACCAGACACAGGCACAATGAATATGTGTTCAATTGCATAATGTACTGCACAGACTGTCTCGCAGCTTGCTTGCTACATTATATTTCTTTTACCTAATAGGAAAAGCTAAAGAAATATCGATCACTGTTGGAAAAGAGAAATATTCCTCTTCCCGAATGAGGTACAAATAATAGACCTTTGCAAACTAACTAGAGGTTTACTGTCACTGCCACATGCAATGAAATCATTGTACCATCACACTGCATGCCACACAGTATCTGTACTGCCTACCAGCATTCTACATTAATATATAGAGTTTCATGCTATGTCTGCTTCAGAAAGCAGTACATGCCGAATTGAAAACAAGGTTTATTAGATTAAATGAAAGTAGCATTATAATCTTATGTGCTAAACGCAATGACCACAAATGCATTATTTAAATGTTACATGAGTGTCTGCATCTGCACCTTAACTGCAAAGCAGATTTTAAAAAGTACAATTTTTGTAGTTCTGAAATTCCATTGTTTGATCACTCTCCTCTTAGACATAAGATTCTGGTTCTGGAGCTACACTACTATGCTGAGTGACTTTTTTTGTTTTATTTTTAATATGTTTGTTATGTGCACAATCAGGTCAACAGATTAAGTTGAGTTCAACATTTGGTGTACAGATGAAATGGAAACTCTGTTAAACTAGAAATATTGCAAGCTGCAATTGTATAGATGTTTTTCTTCCACTCTGAGATATCATTTGTCAGCCTAATAATACATGTTTGTACATGAATGCTCTATATGTATAATATCATTATTGTTGGTATCAAGTACTAATTAACATTTAATTGAACATGTTTTAACCACAATAATGGTATTGCAATTTCTTGCAGTCATAGCCCATGCTGCTGCAATTTATATAGCACAGTGTGCATAATTAAAAGTTGTGTCGTAGAGGGTCCTTGTTTTTTTAAATCAACACCCATATATTCAAGATCCAAAAATAGTCATAACTAATTTTAGTAAAGATCATTATGTTTACAATAGGTAAGAAAATAAGAGAATAATGCAAAATTTTATACCTCTATCTTCCATGAAGTTTTATAATGAAAAATGTGCTTGATTATTGAGGTTGTTTCTCCATCATGAATAATTTGATTGAAAATGTCAATGCACCCCTTATCACTAATTTTAATCTTTTGGAGCTTTTTATAGTCCACAGATGATGTGCTTTAACCAGTATATTATAATTTAAAGTTAATTAATACTTGGTACCAACAATAGCATGTCAAAACTATATCAATGTGATTTTCCAATGCCACAGATTTACTATGCATTTTCGGTACACAAAGGCACCGAATAGTTTTTTTAAAACACAAAAAGCATTGGATGATGTCACAAATATCAGACATTTACTCTCTGTATTTATATGTACACACGCACTACCAATCAGTAATGATTGCATGCAAGGTACAAAGTTTTACTACCTTTTCAAATAACACCGCAAAAGAGGAGAAATTTGTGGTTTTATTTATTTAATTTAAATACAATATCCTTGTGGGCAAGTAGAGTGTCAGTGGTAAAGCAGCTGCATCTGATCTGTCTGTGTCCTCTCCGCTTTTAAACCTGACATCATCTCCGAAGCCGGCAGATTTCACACGGCAATTGCCACATATGAAAACAGAGACAATATTAATGGAGGACTATCTGCAACGAGCTTGGTTTGATTTGTGTGCCGTCTAGTGAGAGAAGGTTAATTTGTACATCTCTTATGCATATGAATTCATGATCTTCAACAAAACATAAATAAATAAGATTATATATACAAACCTTTGGCATATTAATAAGGACCTTGAAAACTGGGCCATTTTTGACCTGTTTGAAATGAATTATAGTTAATTGTGAACAGGTTACGCCTAAATAAATAAATAAATAAAATAAAACAAACTAAAATGTCATCAGGCATACTTAAGCGCTCTACTTTAAATTGGTAAGCTTTCTCGACAAACCTATCTTAATGGTGGAAATCTGAGATGCGGCCTCTGGGGACCTAAACACTATTAATATCCTTGAAGAGAATGCATTTCGAGCTTAGGCATACCTACGAGAGCGTCGCATGAACAAGCATAAGATACTGCAAACAATTGTGTAAGCTCCAAAGAAATATTGTGCAGCAACGAACATAAACTAGGCTTGTTCAAGAAAATACTGTCAGTGTTTTCATATACGAAACCGCTAGAATGGAATGGGCACCTGTGCGAGGTGTGGAAAGGAATGCGCATGCGCAATTCCACCCTTTCTCGTTTTCGTCAATAAAGATGGTGAGTACATGTGTTTCTTTATCATGAGTAATCGGGCTAGGGATAGTAAATAATAGCTTACCTACTCCTATTTTGCTGCCATATTTTGCTTACTATTTCAGGCTCTGGTCATACCCGATAAGTTCCAACATATCTTGCGTATTCTGAACACCAATATCGATGGACGTCATAAAATCATGTTCGCTTTGAAATCCATTAAGGTAAGAAGGTACATACATGGTTGTGTGTGTGTGTGTGTGTGTGTGTGTGTGTGTGTGTGTGTGTGTGTGTGTGTGTGTGTTTGTGTGCGCGCGTAACCGTAATAATAAGAGTTCCGTAGTAGTTAGGCGTTAAAAGGAGTTCCTCCAAATCTTTTCACCGCCTTCACAGGGTGTGGGGCGCAGGTTTTCAAACCTCGTTCTGAAGAAAGCAGACGTCGACATGTCCAAAAGGGCCGGTGAACTCACCGATGAAGAGGTTTGTTTGCCTTTCTATTCCACTCTGCTATGTTGAGCAATATGTATCCTGGGTGTGTGCTATAGATCGAACGTGTGGTGACGATATTGCAGAACCCTCGCCAATACAAGATACCCGACTGGTTCTTGAACAGGCAGAAAGACCCTAAGGATGGAAAATTTTCGCAGGTACGTGTATGGCTGCTCCACTTCAGGCACTTCCAATGTGACAACTTCGTATTGCAATGAGTGCACCAGTTCTGCTTGAGTAGTCTTTCGTTCAGTGTAGCATCTTTTCCCTGCTGTACATTCTTATAGCCAACATTGTTATTGCACTCCCTTGGTACAGTTACATTCTCTTAAGTTGTTATCACATTCTGAATGTGTGTGTACAGTGTTGGCAGGTTGCAGGTAGTGTGTGTGTGTGTGTGTGTGTGTGTGTGTGTGTGTGCTGTGAATGTTCTATGATTCAATAATCGTTCATTAAATAAAACTATGTGACAAAGATCCTACCCTAGTTAAACTGTGTGCATACAACACAGTGACTGCTAGATGTTGTAGGTCTAGTGAATCTCCACCAGTGTAGAAAGTGGATGAGATTACAACTCCTTCATGCATGATAGTGGGTACACCCATATGAGCATGACCCAGCTTTCTTAATTATAAAACATCTAATTGCATGCATGATTGGGATACGTCTATACCTTTCACTTGTATCCATAAAGTTTTAGTTCGATAACAAACTGCATTACATGTGGCTTCCTGATTTTAAAGTGTAGCTTTCATTATGTTTACGCTTCTCGTGTTCATTGTAGAGATGTTTGGATTAGAAGAGGACTAAGCACTGTTTTAGCTGTTTGCTACTGGTTGACGGTTTTTATGATGACGATGAGGTACATGTAGGGTAACTTAATAGTATTGCAGTAAGGCCAACAGCGCCATCTGTGTAGCACATCGCCTGTTTTTGTACAGTGGCTAGTATCTCTCCTCTGCTGAAACACATCCATTTAACTGTTCCGTTAGTGTATCTTAGGTCCTGCTACTAGTATACTTCTAGAACACCGGTTTCTATTTCACACAGTAGAACAACTACAAACACACAATAACTGACAATCTGTCATTCTGAGTAGAGCCTTGGTTTTGTTAAACTGTTAATCATGGGAGAATCAATATGATTATGTAGTTGCATTTCTCACTAACAGTGAATGTTACGCATGTTTATAGAAAGACTCTTGATATAAAACAGTGCATGACTTCTGGCTATTACCTTGCACCTATATACTATGAGAGGTGTAGTGTAGGTCATGGCACAACACATTCATTTCAAAGGCTTTTGTGTTACATTTTATCGGTTTAGCTAAATTATATTTAGGTGCATAGCTGCTGCCTCCAAACATTAACAATAAATCTTACAGTATTGTCAGAACACTTTACGTTCAGAATCCGTCCAGAGTCTCTTGCTTCTGTGAAAGAAATGTACATGTTTAATCTGCAGAGATGGTTAATACGTTTTTTTAAGAACTGCGACTATTATGCTGTGAAAGCATAGCTAAGCATGGCAATTCGTTACAATCAAGTGTCAAATGTTGAAATCAATGTACACACAGTTAAAGAGCATTATTGATGTTGCCAACGTACTATAGGTTAATTTAAAGCCTGACATTTTCTCAACATTATTTTGTTTGATAGGCTTTACGAAAGGGACTTGCACTTTTTAAAACTGTGTTTTGTAGCATCCTATGTAATCCTAGCATACTTGTGTTCGCTAGTGTTTTGCACCACCCAATTTTACATCCAAATCACTTAATGAAGAAGAGTTTTAGGTTTATTTGTATCAGTCTTTAGTCTGTACGTCAAATCTGCTGCATAGTTGTTTACTTGCCTTCCGTTCACCAGATTCTAGCTAACCAGCTGGAGCACAAGCTACGTGAGGATCTGGAGCACCTGAAGAAGATCAGAGCGCACAGAGGTCTCCGTCACTACTGGGGTGTTCGTGTGAGGGGTCAGCACACCAAGACCACTGGTAGAAGAGGACGCACTGTTGGTGTGTCCAAGAAGAAATAGACACTCTGGCCCACGTTGTGATGCACGCACACATTCCCGTGCTACGTGTTCCATTTTCGGTTTTGGAAATGCAGAAATTATCTAGTTCAGCTCTTAACACGCGCATACAGCGATTATCGGCTTTACGTTTTTAAAGGGTTCGCAGGGAGATCGATATCCGAAATATTGAAATGATAACGTAGACCTAGCAACGAGCTTTGACAACCACCGACCGTATATGTAAACATGTTCATTTACCCGTGTGTAAATCGTAGTCGGAAAACGTTGCTTTAAGTTGTATACATATTCAGATAGCCCAACTCTTTTTACGACGTTTGGTGCTATTCTTAGCTTCATATCATGAATGGCAACGTACTTGTATTAACGCGGTCATCCGATGTTCGAATGCTCTTTTTTCTGGAGTAGTTTTAAACAAATTTTAAGGGGTCCTTAGATTCTTTTAGGTACCCAATAGAATATATCACAATTAAAATGTTCACAACCTATACGAGCAAACTTCCATCTTGTGCCCAGACTATTCAATTATAGCGGTTGTGCACGGCTTATATCTCTGGGCTCACGTGCACCATCCCTAGCTCTAATATGTCTCTCCCGTGTTCTTCTAAGCACAAGAAGCGTGTTTGCGAGGAACCAACTGTACGAAATGCTGCTTGTGCCAACCCCGTTCGCGAGGTCGACCGAGAAAGGATAGTGTTTCGTCAGATTCTGAAACCTTGGCTCGGTCTAACCCAGAACGCCAAGCTCGGATCCAGCGGCGGATCCAGGATTTCTGGAAGGGGGGGTCTAATAATTATATTCACAAGCGGGGGTGGGTACGGGAGGGGGCGTGCCCCCTCCCGTAACAGCTAGGGGGTCTGGGGGAGCGCTAAGCTCCCCCAGTGCCCCAGCCGCTTTTTCACTTTTGCGTTCATTTAGCATGATAATAAGCATACTTTTAAAGTGTATTCAATATTGATAGCTAGCAAGGGGGAATTGATTAATATACGCGCGCAGAAGCCTGCGTGAGTCAACGTGGTCTTATAAGGATAGCGAATAGAAAACTCTACGCAAAGCCATTGTGACTGTATTCTGGTCTAAACGACACACACGTTTTACCGTTAATAGTATTATATACCTACTTGATTTAGCTCTACCAGGTAAACTATCTTCTTTTGATCGCTAATTACTTCTTGATCGCACCATTCCATCGCGCAGCAGTAATACTAATTAAACACGCTTGGAGGGCCTTGGCTTTAGACTCCCCCCCCACACACACACACACACACTCACACACACTTTGGGTCGAATGCTAATCAGTTCACTCGCGTTCACTAAACGCTTCGTTTTTCAACTCGTCAATCATGTAATTAAGTATTCATTAGTTAATTTATTCATAGCTGGTCGGGCCGAGGGGGGGGGGTCTTTAGACCCCTTAGACCCCCCCCTGGATCCGCCACTGGGATCCATCATGATACAGTTGCGTCTGCAAGTTCTGCCGTTGATATGACGCCTTCTATACATGTATCAGATGATCGCTTGGAACATGTATCTGCATCGCAAGCACAGATTTTGAAGGTGTTGGATTGTGAGGACGGGTACGAAAGTAGCGTGCGAAGGCTTCCTCATATTGATGTCCGTCGTCGTGTACAGTATGAAAACGAGCTTGATGCTGCAACCATACAACGAATTGATAATGTATTTCGTATTTATAAAGGCATCAAGTCTAATGACCTGGGTAAGGTGAAGATCTCTGATGATGGTGTGTTTGCCAGGCTGGATGAGCTGCAGCTGCAGAAAGCTATTAGGCTGAGTGAGCTTCCTCTTGCAGGGAAGATAAACAGTGTACCAGACCATTGGCAGCAAGACTGAAGCTGTTGGTTATAAGCGTGGAAGGTTGCAAGAAGATGGTGGACCAACCTCAAGGCAGAAGAAGGCCAGAGTAACCTATGAGGAGCTAGATTTTGAGAAGAACCTGTCCAAATGGAAGAAACCTGAATTGGAGGCCTACCGTATCTCAGTCACCACAAAATTGCTAAGTCATGCAGAGAACAAACCTGCCGGAACTCTTTAGGCGTGTCTCCAATCACATGCACACTACTACAACTGAGCAACAATGAACTTGTACTCACTGGTTGTACTGTATGTATGCGGTACGAACAATTACATGGCATTTTCGGTCTGGGGTCGAGGCTATAGCGTCCAGCTGCTGTTTGGTTCCAACACTTCCGTACAAGTAACGAGTCCTAAATCGTGGAACGCTATGTGTCTTGTTGAGGTAAGAACCTCTGAATAGTTTTTTTTTACCTTTAATAAGACCCAGTAAAAAAGTGTACTTATTTTCGGGAAGGGTCTAACCGTTTCACCAGAGATAATATATAGATATTATCTCTGGTTTCACTTCCTACGAATGGTGCAAAGAAGCGGAACGACTTACGAAGCTAGGGATAACACAAAACGTCGTGCAAAAAGGGTTGGGTTACTACGTATATACACGTTTGTGAGAGTTACAATTCGTCCGACTAATTTTCCAAAATGTGAGTTTGACAAAAAAAAACCACTTCGATTTACACGGAACCGGTGTTAAAGCCATACAATGAATCAATAGCCATTGTTCTATTTATGGCCCAAATCACCCGAATTATTAATCTCCACTTCATGGTACAGCTCGCGAAAAACGACCGACTTTTCACGGACATCCTCAGTTTGAAGCGCTTATTCTCCCGTAGGACAAATTCTGCACACAACTAGCAATGTAGATGCAAACACAACTTGCAATGTTGAGGCACACATAACTGAATATGCAAAGGCTCAGGTGTGGGTGGGGCTCTAAAGCTAAGTCAGTTCATGACGTATAGCGATTGGCTCATAGCGATTTGGTCTGGAAACTTAGACGATGCATGTGCATGCGCAAGGGTAACGACCGAAGTGTATTTGCAGATTCTCCGCCGTGGTGAACGGGTAACAGTTAAATCTTAATAGCGGTCTAGTTTAATAAATACACATTAACCAAATCAGTTGACAGAAATTTGCGCATGTTAATTTCTAATTCTCCGATTTTTTACTCCATCAGGTCAAATTTTATTCCCATTTAAAACCTTTGCCTACATTTTCGAACACCCGGTGTAATCCGCTCGCTGCTGTATCTCTTGAGCTAGCTCTCACCATTATTATTATTATTTTATTTATGTATCATTGTATTGAATATGTGTTGTAAATAAAACTAATTCTTTCAATGATAATATTACAAAACATAACAAGCACAGAGCTAGAGTCCTATAGTCCTATCTAAAAATGTATTATAATTATTATTATTTATTATTATTGGAATATTTACATACGTACGGTGTCTGTGTCATGTATTTATGCTAGTACTTTTACATACACATACATTATTTTTATATATTTATTTATTTTTATTTATTTATTTTTGTATATATATTTTTAATAATGTTGATGATATAATTATAAATAAATAAATAAATGCGCATATAAACACATTACTACACACGAACGTGCACAAAACTACCCTAGCCTTCAAGCAAGTCCATTGTTGTAGCCAACCTAGCATTGAACGCACGGGCATTGGCTCGAACTAGTATGAGACTTAGTCTCCCATAGATGTTATTCAACATTGTAGAATGGCTTTGAGCCGCAAGTCGTGATGCGAGTTCTCCAAAAAACTGGCCTGCAGTTCTTCCCCAAGCACCAAACGTCTCCACCACTAATGGTACACACTTCCATCCCAATTCGGAGCAGATTGTATCATTGCATGTGTGCTTTCTCTCTTCTGTTTGCCTTGCTGCTGCACCTGCCACCACACCCGCTTCAGACAAAATGTTTGATTTAAGCGGAGAGGTGATGGACACATCAATGGCTTCAGGCTTATCACCATTGGACCAGCTTGGGATGAGTATGTCTGCAGGTCTAGTAAGTCTCCTTTCATGACCCAAGCCTGCCCCTGCTTCCAGTTTTGGGTTCAGAAGGGCTCGCTTGCAAAAATCAAAAATAGCATTGCGCAGAGCATTGTGGCGCGCCACTACATCTCCCCCAAATTTGCAAGTAACAGCATGGTGTGCATCCAGAGCTTTGTCTGGACAATAAGCGCATACCCCTAATTCAGATGTTAGAGGTAGACCAAGCCACCCCCACTGCATTTCGCTTGTAGCCATGTCGCAGCCTTGCCTAGGGGAGGGGACCACCTGAAGCCATGAGGAGGCATGTGCCGATGAAATTGAGAGTAAGTGAGCCCGATCAGCCAGACTGCCAGAGTTATACAGTGCATGGAATTGGCAATTCTCAATTCGTTGTGACAAATCATGCTGAAAATGAGACTTCGTTGGCAACGGAATAGATACAGTATCCTCAGCAGAAACTTGGAGATTAAACAGGTTAAGTGCATCTATAACATAATGGCTAGATGCCAAGTCTGGGGAAGATGAACTAACTGAGCCTAGGTATGCTGCCATGGAGTGAACAGCTATTGATCTTAAACCAAGCCCTCCTCTAGTAAGGCTTAAGCAGGCTTGCTTCCAACCAGAACTTTGTGGTGACAGATTGAGGGCCAAGCACTCTGTGAAACAGTGGTGAATGCTATCATCAAATTCAGATAATGATGACTTTATTAAGGTTGGAGGTGTAACGCGTGAGATGTGTGTCATTTTGCAAAATGCTGCACACTTTCTTAACAATGCTAGTGCTAGCTGGGGGTTTTCCAACCCTTGTAACTGCTGGAGAAGGAAAGAAACACTTGACTGTTTGTTGATCACAAAGTTATTACAAAATTCCTCATTGCCTATTGGTGCACCCAAAATTTCAAGTTGAGGAGTGTGATACCGTTTAGTGATCTCAGATGGGAATGCAGATAGCTCTGCCTTGCCAAACACCTCACATTTTGCAAAGTTGATGTATAGCCCAAGAGAAGGACATTATTATTATATGATGTAATGATACAAATAACATATAAAGCAATAATACTAAACATAGATTATACACAGCGCCACAGCAGGTAATGCACGCTATTACTACTATGTAAATGTACTATGTAAATGAGCACACACAAAATACACAACGACTATGTCTGAACAGCTGATTGTCGACCTATAGTTAAGCTGGGATGTCAGAGCTGACGCCATATGCTCGGGATAGCAGTGCCCTTGCATTTGCTCTGACTAGAACCAAGTTGAGCCTACCATACAGTGTTGAGGTGGCATGCGATTTGGAGCAATTTAGTCTAGCAGCCAGGCGAGAGGCAAGGCGTGAAAGATATAAGCGTGCTTCTGCTCCCCAGCAACCATAAGTCTCAACAGCTAAAGGTATGCATGACCAGCCTAGCTCTGAGCACTTAACATCGTTGGAGGCATGCTTCCTTTGTTCGGAAACCCGGGCAGATGATCCTGCTGTCACACACACTTCATTGAGGATGCTTTGATTAAGCGGTGATGCAACAGTGAGATCAAAAGCTGCAGGTTTCCCCAGATCCCAATTTGGCACTAGGACATCAGCTGGCCGGGTGCGCCGTTTATCATGCCCCAAACCACTTCCTACCTCCATTTGTCCACCAACACCAGCCTGTCTGCAGGATTCAAAAAGGTATTCCTAAGTTGGTTGTGGCGTGACACTACATCCCCATTATATCTACATGTTAGGGCGTAGTGACCTAAGGGATCTAATGACTGGGTTGAACAAGATGGGCACCTACTGCCACCAAACATGTCGATACCTAGCCACCATTTTAAGGCTGTTTGGAATTCAGCTGTGTCAAGGTGGAGGTTAAGACCTGGGGAGGGTATAACTGATAGCCAAGAAGCTTGCAAGGTTTGATGAAGCAGACATTAAACGAGCCCTGTTTGGAATAGAGGAGGCATCAAAACTGCTTGTTCTCTATTTTAGTGGACGGCATCTTTTGGGTCGTTGGAGAAGTAAGCAACTCATCAATAGAAATTATAGCCTCTGCCAGGGAAACACATGCATTGAAGTGGTCCAAAGATCGGAGAAGATGGTGACTAGTATAAGCCCGACATCGAAAAGGAAGACATAAATGCTGCTGATGAGTGTAATGATGCACTGCGAAGCCCCAGACCACCCCTGCTCAGACTTAGCTGGGCCTGCTGCCAAACTGAATCAGATGGGTCAATGCACATGCTATCTGAAAATGTCTGGTGGACCTCCTCATCAAACAAGTGCAATTCTTCCAGGGGTGCATCTGGCATCCGACAGAAACCACCGCAATGGCGTAGCAACATCAGAGCAACTTGGGAGTCAACTGAACCTACTTCTTTTAGCAGTGCCAAAAACTTAGAGGCATGTGCTCTTTTCTCTGCAATGGACTTGGCACAAAAGATTGGGTCTCCTATTGGCACCCCTAAGATTTCAAAATTCAGTGCATCTGATATCTTCATCTCATCAGGAAAGCCTCTAAGGCCTTCTTTAGTGAACAATTCACATTTGGAAGTATTGATAAAGAGACCCAGTGGAGGACCAAGCTGTTTAATAATGCTGAGTGCTTGTAAAGCTGCCTGTTTTGGCCCAGCAATAACCCCATCATCCATGTACCAGGAGTGAAATAAAAGCTGTGAGCAAATTGAGTCCGCTGCAATAGCAGTAACCACCTTATGGAGAACCAAGCAAAAGAGTAAAGGTCCTAATGGGTCTCCCTGCTGGACTCCAGACTCCAATCTCAATGTACCCATGGTAGACAACTATAAGAGGTGATCACCATAACACCCAGCTGCCCATTGGAAGATCTCAGAAAAGTGCGCCCTGCATTCATCAAGGAGAGCTTGGCGAGAAACAAGATTAAAAGCATTCCGCAGGTCAATTTTCATCACTTCGAAATCCTTGTCGTTCACATGCTCTTCAATGCAGATGCGTAACCCATGTACAATCTTCTCAACCCCATATGGACTAGCAACACCCAATTGGTGAGGAGAGAAAAAATCAGATGCCTTCATCTTAGTGATCCGACATAGGCATTTGCCAACCAAACGTCTCAATGTTTCTCCTACCGCGATCGGACGAATATCTGGGAGGAGCCAGGTTTGTCCTTTGAAAGGGCAATGAGGTTACCACCTGCAAGGAACTTGGAGACCACTAAAGGAACCTTTCCGGATGCTAGAAGATTTACTATATCCTTAAGGGAAGAACAGATCTTCTTTTGTAATGTAACCTCAGCAGCGTCCAGTAGATGCTGGATTCGCAATCTGGATGGTCCACACGCTGTAGCCTTTGGAAAGGACCTTAAGACGGACAAGATATTAAAATCTGGTGGAAGGATCGGGGGGTTGTCAGATGAGTCGCTTGGAGGGATTACAGGAGGTGCGGCATTTGGATGCTTTGTCTTCAACAATTGCCAGGTGGTGTCATTGTTGGGAGCAATTCCTGAAGGGTTCAAAACTTGGCAAGCCTTGCCATATAAGCCATTCTTTGCATGCCTGATGGCTGCCTGGATGTTGTAGTCCGAACCTTTTGTATGGGTCTGGAATGCTTTGGATGATTCTCGTTGAGAAGCATGCTCCCAGAGGGTTAAGAAATGACCCTTTGACCACAGATCACACAGGTAGTTGATAGAGGGTGGTTTGTGGTGACGTCCTCTCCTTTTAGAAGATACCAGGACACACTTTGGGAGCAAAATAAGTTTCAACCAAGATTCTTCATTGTTAGTGTGCAAAATATCTTGCAAAGTTGTCGATAAGGTTTTTGCAAATGCTGGTCTTGCTTTGGCTGGAATATGGTGAATAGTACTACAATGTAAGTGGCACACTTCTTCAAAGGATGGAAGCTGGGCAGTTCTGTCATTAAATAGTGGAACATCCATTTGTGTATTTGTATTTGACCTAGGTGTAGCACATTTCCTCTGATGAGACATGATGTGTGTAGATGCCACCAAGTGGTGACAGTGAGAACAGGTGACCATATTGTTCTCATGAGCCAGTCATCAGGAACTGATCCAGGAAGGACGCCTTGTGTGTGTAGATTGAGGTGATTTTTCCACATTGAAGGGGCTACAAATTCAGTACAGTCTTGCACAATACACTTCTTCCTGAGCTGTCTGTCAGGCTTTCCACCTCCTGGTTTTATATGGTTGTGTCAATTGAGTGGAGGAGATGCTGGAGATACGCTTAACTGGGAAGAGGTGTCCAGCAAAGTAGGAAATTGGTGAGGAGTGGGTGTGTGTCTCCTGACAGAAGAACCAGCCACTTGTGGTTATGTAGAGGTTGTCTGTGGTGGTGGTTGTAGCAATGGTGGTTGTTGTAATTTTTTTTCATAGAGATACACATTATTTTTTTATGATGACGACATTATCATTATTACATAAACTACACAAATGCAACATTAACCAAACACAAGTCACAAAACAACATGCAAACTCATATATACGGTGTTGTGGACTAACACAAACTGCTTTCTGTTGAGTGTCATCCTCCACTGTGGTTCCTTTTTCCTGTTCGGCTGGTGTTCACACCCATTGTTATCAGTATTCACCCCTGGCTCAGCCTTTATGACTTTTAGGTGCAGTCTGTTCCGGCGCACCTGTCCACCTTCATCAGTGTTTATCACATATGAACGAGGGGTGTCTGCATGTTCAGTTACTACTCCAGGTACTTGGATACCATCTTTCATTGTTACCCACACTTCTGAACCTTCTGCCAGCAATGGGAGGGGACGCACCCCATGGTTTCTGTCAAAATCACATTTTGTCTGTGTTTGAATGCATGGTCCTGCATACAGAAAAATTTTAGGTAAGGCCAGTGTGGTTTCAATTGGTCTAGCACCAGTGGTAAGTTTGTACGAAGACGCCTTCCCATCAGCAGCTCAGCTGGAGATAGACCACACCAGGGTAGTGGGGTAGACCTGTACGTCAAAATTGCAAGGTATGCGATTTCATCAGCAGATTTTTCACTGTCTGCACACTACGTTCCACGTGGCCATTACTTTGTGGGAAATGTGGGCTGCTAGTTATATGTATTCCGCAGCAAATTTGGCAAATTCGTCAGATGCATATTGAGGGCCATTGTCAATGACCACTGTTTCTGGGATGCCATGCATGCCTGGCAAATATTGCTTCCACAACACTGCCGCCCGAAGTAACAGATCTAAGTTGAATTACTTCTGGGTACCTTGAAAAATAATCCACAACCACCGGGTAACATGTCCCTTTCAGTGTGAATAAATCTGTGGCCACTTTTTGCCAAGGGTAGTCTGGTAGGGGTGTGGATATAAGTGGTTCGTGATGTGGTACATAGTGTTTTACGCACACTGGACAGCACTTAATCAGGAGTTTGATATCTTGTGAAATCCCTGGCCACCATACAGAACACTGAGCTCTGAGTCTATACATCTTTGGATCCCTTGGTGTCCCTGATAAAGTTTCTGCAACATTTCTTTCTGAAGACACCTGGGTACCCCGATGCGCCGACCATATAGCAGTAGATCCTGATAAATGGTTAGTTCCCCTCGAACCTTCCAATATGGCTTAAGAGCTGGTTCAATGTGATGTCTGTCAGGCCATTCTTCCCTGCAGTATTTCATTATGGAAGAACACACATGCAGGATCCACTGATTGAGTTAGCTTATATTGGCTAAGCCTTTGCTGTGTAGCTGGCAGGTGTTTCACACATACTTCCATGATGTGTTCGGGTTCCTGATCCTCGGCACAGTGGGCATTTGATAGTGGTACACGAGATAGTGCATCCCCTGTGACTAGTAGTTTACCAGGTACATGTTGGATCGTATAGTCGAATCTTGCTAGCCTTAATCGAAATCTGAGGATTCGGAGAGGTAAGTCATCCAAGTGTTTGGATCCCAAAAGTGGTACCAGGGGCTTGTGATCTGTTTCAATTATAACCCTGAGTCCAATAATATATATAGTCTGCAAATTTTTCACACGCCCAAGCAGTGGCCAATGCCTCCTTTTCGATCTGCGCATAGTGCGTCTCAGTTTCAGTCATTGATCGAGAGGCAAAAGCGACTGGTTTCCTGACAGAATGACTTTCTTGCAACAGGACTGCCCCTAGGCCATATATGAAGATGCGTCTGCAGATACTTTTGTTGGTAGATTTGGGTTGTAGTAGGCTAGTATAGGAGGCTTGCTGAGTTCCTCTTTGGTCTGAAGGAATGCCTGCTCATGACCAGATGTCCACTGCCATACCCTGTTCTTATCTAACAGCTCTCGAAGAGGTTGAGTAATTTGGGCCAGGTTGCTTGAGAACTTTCCTAACTGCATGGTTAGCCATGCCTAGAAAACGTCGCAGTTCTGAGACATTTGTTGGTGCATGAACACATGCATCTTCTGGATAGCTGAAGTCTTTGCAGGGTCAGCCTGTACTCCATGTCGATGTCCAAGGAATAACAATTCCAACTTCCCAAACTCACATTTCTCTTTGTTTAGGGTTACTCCAGCCTCCTGGATCCGAAGAAGCACTCGCACATCATGCTCATCCTTATCTTTGCCATACACCAGGACATCGTCCATCTGGCACAGTACACCTGGAAGACCTTGCAAGATTCTGCTCATCCGTTTCTGGAAATGTTCTGGGGCACTGCAAATTCCAAATGGGAACTTATGAAAATAACAGCGTCCATATGGTGTGACAAAGGTTGTTAGTAGTTTTGAATTCTCTGAAAGTGGGATTTGCCAAAATCCACTGTTGGCATCCAACTTACTAAACATCTTTGCACCTGATAGTTGAGCAAGGTTTTCATCTACTGTTGGTAGTGGGTGCACCTCTCTATTGAAATCTACACAGATGCGGATGGAGCCATTCTTTTTCGGGGCTACCACCATCCCTGCACACCAAGGAGTGGGTATGTCAACTTGGGAGATACCTCCTTCTGCTTCTATTCGGTCCAGTTCTGCTTTAACCTGTGGACGTAGGGGTAGTGGGATATGACGGGGTGTAAAGAGAGAATATGGTTTCGCATCTGGTTGAAGCTGTATGTCATATGGCTCTCCCAGGTTTCCTAGACCTTGAAATAGATCAGGAAACTTATCTACAATATTTGAACTTGCAGTTGTAATCGTTCAACCTGAGCTACCAAGTTTAGGAATGGTTCGTGGTATAATTTTACGAAGTCCACATATCATAATCAGACCGATTTATTGTAAGTTCTAAAAACTTGTTTAAAAACCAATAAAAACCAAGATGACCGCCTACGTATGGGGCATTTCTGGATATCCATTTGTAGATGTTTATGGAGCTGTAATATATTCTACATCCCCTTTTGCACGGATCTCGGGTAGATCCTTGGTAATGTCAATAATAGAAGACACTATTCAGACGTTCAGAAAACTCTGTACACTTACATGATGGTCTTTCTTCAGCCACCAAAAGGCTTCCGCATACTCTGCAGCGTTGCTGGACCTTAGCGCTGTGCTGATCTATTCAATAACTGTGACCGAACTGTGGCAAACTATGCCGATTATTCGTCTGATTAGCTTGAAGTTACCCCCTTCCCTACGACAATCGTGTAAAAGTAGGATCCGCATTTAAAGGAAACGCTGGAATATTCTAAACTATGATGAAAGTTGAGATGAAATAACTGGGTTTGATTTGATGCCTACGGAGCCGGAGAATGGATATGACTCGCTCAAAAAGTAGCATGAGACGTGGATTTTTGTTCAAAGATTAAACCATTTACGGTATCATTCAAGCTTAATTCGATTCATATCGTCTCTGGATGCTTGTTGAAGCTTCAGGATTCCTCATTTTAATAGGGCTTATTTGAAGGCGGTCGGTATTGCCTGTCTAATGTCTTGAGTATGCTTCCGTTTACAGAAATTCGTCTCTGAAGTCCAACAGCAGACGTAGTTTGCCGTGTATTTACGGTCTGAGTTTCTCGAACCAGGTTTCCAAAGTGCAGCTTTCCCAGCTAGACGCACCTTGCGCATATCTGGCATGCCTCAAAGGACTTCACTTCGTGCCATATATGAGCAAGCACTTCGGTAACTGGTTAAAAGCAGGGTTGCCATAGGCCAGCCAGGGGTCTGGCCTGAGGCCGGCCTGACTGCCTGGCCTGATAGGCCGACCTGTCAGGCCAATCAATTATAAATTATTCGGTGTTCAATTAATTGATACGCATGCACGTAGATCGACAATTCTCCTGCATGGTCCATCATCTTTAAACACTCCTCTGCCTTCCACTCGTCATCTCAAACCTTGTCCTAACCCCGATCTGAGGGAATACGTGTATTTTCAAGAGCAAAGTTGATCCAGGAGTGTCAACGATGGAATCTACTTCCCCAACGGCTGGAAGCATCAATGATGCTAAAGCATAATGCATGGCTGCTTCGAATGCATTAAGCCAATATTATGCACACTCTTGCTCAGTCGCTACACATGCATGTATACAATGTATTTGAAATTCTGCTGCTTTTTGTCTGTTATTAATTATGACAATCGTGCATTTGGTATTTGGTATTCGTATTTATTGGTTGCACCAAATCCTCCGTAATAAGATATTATAATACTTGTGTATACTGAATATGATTGCAGTTGAAAAATGTAATTAGGAATGAAGGATTTGTATGCACCATTTGACGTCAATAAAAATAATAGTTGATGATTGAGTTTTCAATGAGAAGCCTGCCTAACATATTGCATGATGCTTAGGGTGGGCGTGGTCTGGCCTGATAGGCTAGACCCCTGGCCTGACAGGTCAGGCCAGGCCCCTGGCCTGTCAGGCCGGCCTGACAGGCCGGCTGGCCTTCGGCAACCCTGGTTAAAAGTTCAACGTAATTGAGGTTACTAGTAAGTTGGTTAGCACTGTACCTGACCATTGGCTTCTCGTTTCCAGGCTTATATGCTTTCGGCTGTAATCCACCCACTGCTGCGTATTCTATCATTTGTTCGGTCCTCAGGAGATGGTTAGATTTAAGCAATGGGAAAGGAAGATAGAGTATGTGAACTCATTCAACTCAGGATGTGCTATCAAAAGATCTTAAAGCCTTAGTCAATCTTATCAAGAATGCTCAGTGGCGTAGTGTGAGTGTTGTGCGCCCGGGGACATAATGCACTACTGGCGCTCACGGGGGTGGGTGGGGGGGTGGGTGCTGTCGGCTTCTGGCCCGGGGGGGGGGGGGGGGGGGGGGGGGATACCTAGCGGAAAAGAGGGAAGGGGAGGAGCCTTATCTTATATGTTTACAACTGCCCCCGGTATCGGCCCATGCGTTTGTGAGTTCTCGTTGACGCGATAATTAATTATCTCTCGTCTATTTCGGCGCCCCCTCAACCCTGCGCCCGGGGGACATATGTCCCCCCCCCCCCCCTCGCTACGCCACTGAGAATGCTTTCAGCGTGATGTTACGTACCCAGACCCGCAAGCGAAATCATGTGCCCATTAAACTGTCGTGACGTCAAAGAGTTGCCGTTCATAATTACTCAAACCACTCCCACAACTAATTTGTCGTGATTAGAGATGGTGCGCGTCCATATGACCGTCCTAACCAGTGCAAGACGGCGTGGAAACGATTCTTAAAATAAATAAATATTCCTACGATGGATATAGCAGCTGTTATGCCACGCGCCTTGATGACCATACGATACGGTGGTCGAGATGGCCACCATCATATCTCTCACTTGAAGCCTTTGATCAGGTGTTAATGTGTGCAGGAGAAAGGATTCGAGTACAGAAAATATTGCAGGTTGCTTCTCTCACTCAACCAGCAAGTGTATGCTGTTGGAGAGACTGGACAAGAGAAAACGGAGGTGGACCTGATGCAAAGGACAGTATGAACATTCATATGTACAAGGCTCACGCGCACGTACGAACACACGTGCACGCGCGCGCGCGCGCGCACACACACACACACACACACTTACACAACACAGGTGCTTAAAATCACATACATGACATGCCACTATGGCTTCTGGTACGTTGTTATGTAAAACCTCATGCTACGTCACCCGTCAGTCAGTCTGGGACGGTGATGAGAAATTACATGGCAGGCGAGACATATATAGATCACTGCTATAGATCACAGTGGCGTGTCGAGGTGGGAAAGTATTTTTGAATGAAGTGATTTGTCCTGTTTCCAGTTCCTCACTACACTATGGGTGACACCGCTCGTGCAAGTGTAGTAAATCCCCGTGCTCCGTAACGTATCTGATAATGAGACTTGCAACGGTTAATTGCAATCTCCGGCAAAATTGCCGTAATGTGTGTGGTCAATATGAAATAAAATTAAAGCTATTACTAAAATTGTTTACTTCTATAGATCAATAAGACAACTAACGGTACCTGTGGGACAACTGTTGAACCCCGCCCCCCCCCCCCCCCCCCCCCCCCCCCACAGCCACTTCCCCAAGACACAATTATGCCATCCTACGATAATGGATTAGCAAGCGACGCAGTACTGTCCGATGGGGCACAGAGGTGCCATGCCATATTTGGACGAGGTGTCAACATGAGATTCGAAGTGTTGATGAAATCAGATTATGGGCTTTGCATACACATGCACGCGGTAAACATATGATTTTAAGCAAAGCAGAAGAGCAACCACAAAGACAAACCATCCAGTAAGTACAGCAGATATAAATTTGGTCTTCGGACACATTTAAAAAGACGTAGTTAGTAGGCGTGGTTGCGGTGCCATACGGCGCACGCGCACGTGTCTAATTGACACTTCGGCTTAAACTGTGCCAGCTGAACGATGGGCGACGTGGAAACGGTACAGCTCGTGTTCGGATGTGTATCGCTGGTGTCCATGGCCACGTGTACCGCAGCGATTGTGATGTTGGTGGTACTGAAGTTGCACACACAGGTCATCTACAGATTAGCGGGTTACCAAGTCCTGTGCGCCTTCTTCTGGAACATCTCCACTAGCTTGATCCTTACGGAGCTGAGGACGGATGAAAGTGGAAATTCTTCCTCTGTGGCGGTATCGGGAGCCAACACCACGTCCAGCTCTCTCGGATGCAAGATCATCGGGTTCTTGATCGTATACGCGATGTGGGTGAAGTTACTGTTCGCGCTCTGCCTCACGGTCCATCTCTTTTCCTACGCCGTCTGTCACGTGAGGATGGAGAAGCGCGAATGGCTGTACGTGATTGTCTCCGTTTTCTTCCCCCTCCTGTACACCTGGGTACCTTTCGTTACTAAGGATTACGGGTCGAACGGGGTGTGGTGCTTTATCAGCGGCACTACGAGCCCCGTCGTCGAGGAATTCACCCTGTACTACGGGCCCCTGATGTTTCTGATGAGCTTCAATTTGGTCGTGCTATTCGGGACAGTGGCGTTCCTGAAGCTACGCGCAGTGTTCCACAATCACTCGGTCATGAGCTCAAGCCTGTCTAATCCTTACGAGTCGGCCAGGAAACGTTTGGTGTACATTAAACCGCTTCTCGTGTATCCGTTGCTACTCTTTGTGATGGCTATTTTCCCCTTTGTCTACCGGGTGCTTGCGGCTCGCGACATTAGCTACCAGCGGAACATTCATTTTGCCATGGCAACCGCGGTCATTGGCGCCTCTGTGGGGTTCATCGCTGGATCGATACTGATGATTCATATGTGTTATTCTCACTTGATGGGCAGGAAAAAGGAGCCTGTGGAGTCCGAGGTGTTGTTGTTTGACAGCAATAGTTACAGTTCTTTTAACGTACAGTTTTAGCTGTACAGTTAGAGTGTCTGTTATTGGAGGCGCTCATTGTGCGTAACCTGAATCCTATTTGGTGCCATCCACACCCCACAACCCTAGCTGATTTTGCATTAGGTGAAATGCATTGTGCTTGGTTTATCTTTAGGACACAGGGCAGTGCTTGTACTGCAATGTTGTAATGTCTTTGGAATGTTATTTTTGACTCAAACTGTGTGGGAATGGAGGCACTGCATGGTTATTAATGGTGCTTGTCGTGTCTCACCCAAGAGGCGTCTTTGTGCTCTTCACCGCATACTGGGTGCTACTGGAGCCTGTGCATTTTAACACGGGAGAAGCTTGTTGTGTTGTGCACATGGAGCCATTCAGTGGTCTAGCCACTTGTAAGGATACCGCTTACACTTTTGTTTGGGTTTTCGCGTTGGCAAGATAGCAATTAGTGGGTTGTTTGAAGAAACCGGAAAGCAATGAATACATTGTCCTCAGTGACAATGCGCGGCGCATGCTGTACACACAACTTCCACGTGCTCATGTATGTGGATTCTTACAAATCCTAACCACATATCCGGTGGTGATGTCGGGTATTTCTCTTTCCACCAGCGTGCAATAGGGTTTTTTGTGTACTGAAGATTGCTCGCAGCATCATATATAAATATTGTACGATGAACATTTGAATTATTAATAATGTAATCTAATTGCAAGCACAGTCTCGTACCCAGACCCAAGTCCGTCAAAGCTGCGGATGGAGGAACGCTAGAACTAGGGTCTGGGAAAGTGACTGCAAAAAGTCGGTGACAAAAGTTCTGGAATTCCAGACTTTTTAATTGACCGCAGCCCGCTGGAATGTTGCTATGTCAACAAGTAGTACATGTAGAGATAACAAAATGGATGATGTTTGCTGCCTCTCGTGTTCGACCATCTTCGAAAGAGAAACACCTCGGTCTTCTATTGTAGTTTGCGTTTCGCCGTTGGTATCTCTAATGATGGACCAAGTTATAGCAAGTACTCATCGAAGGGTCTGACAACGCAGTTTCTTGGGGAAGCACAGGGAAATCAGTAGAGTGTTGGAAGGTGAATACCAGCTAGTATTTATAAGCCCTGAAGCATTGCTAAGAAACAAGCAATGGAAACCAAGCAACGTTCGCCATAACCATTAAAACATTAATATATGAATACTATTGCGGTCTAGTTAACATTACATCTGTCACCGACTTTTTGCAGTCACTTTCCCAGACCCTAGTTCTAGCGTAGCGGTGATGTAATCCATCCGCAGCTGTGACGAACCTGGGTCTGGGTACGAGACTAACTCCGATAGGGGTACTTGGATGCCAAATACAAGTGATGGCTTTCGTCAATTTCAATTCATTACGACGATCTGGCTTCAGTAGTAAAGTAATCATCAAATTCAGACAGGTATCAAAGAAAAAGTTGATTAGATACGATCAAAAAATTGTGAAATGATTATGTATGGACTTTCTGCATTCATAAAGGGTCATAATTATTATAATTGGAATACAATAATAATGTGTGAGAGGGAGAGAGAGAAAAAGAGAGGGAGAGAGAGAAAAAAGAGGGGGAGGAGAGAGAAAAAGAGAGGGAGAGAGAGAAAGGAGAGGGAGGAGGAGAGAAAGAGGAGGGAGGGAGAGAGAGAGGGGAGGAGAGAGAAAGAGAGAGGGAGAGAGAAAGAGAAAGAGAGAGAGAGAGGGAGGGAGAGAGAGAGAAAAAGAGAGAGGGAGAGAGAGAGAAAAAGAGAGAGGGAGAGAATGAGAGGGGAAAAGAGATTGCTACAAGTAGTCGTCGCAAGATTACATGAATATAATCTTCTCCCTCTAGCTCTCCCCTCTCTCTTGAAAATTTGTGGAAAATTTTAAGCGGTATTGCATCGCTTTTTAAGACAAAAGTCATTACTACATGCATGTATAGCACTGTAATTTTAACTGACAAGTGTATTCATACTGACTGTACCGTGTCAAGGATAGATAGATGACTGTGCTAAGAAGTGGCTCAACTTTGTAATGAAGAATTATTACTATTACAAAATCAACACTGAGTCTGAAGGGGGCCGAGAAGGGGCTGAAATAAACAGAGGAGAGAGCGAGAGGAGGCTGAAATAAACGGGGGAGAGAGAGTCCACATCTCTGACATGAAAACGGCCCCAGTGGCAAACTCTCTATGAGGGAAAATCCAATATTTTGAGGAAAGCTAACTCAGCTAAAATCATCAGAATTCTTTGTGCCTACTTTAAGCTATGAAATGTGATGCCATATGCTTGTTGTCTCCTCACTGAAGTGATAAACCTTGACACCTGCACTCAGATAGGGGAAAGGTTGGCACTTCAACAGATAAGGTGTTGCAAAGTTCTTGAAAGTCCTGCCAACAATGTTAATGAACCACATTACTAATCAGTCAGGCCTTCTGCTTACCTTCCAATCGCAAATGCCTTTGATATGGTCTCATAGTCTTCACAATCTTTGACGACAGCTATTCTGTGGTTGCCTGCATGTTCAGAAACAAATTAGGGGGAAAGGATTTATCATTACAATGTTGTACACAGATCTACATGTATGCATCCCTCCTTGGCAAGTGTGTAGTTACTGTTGATTTGGGTCACATGCATACGTGGTATGTACTGACTGCACACTATATAAGTGAGTGATGTTAGAACTTGACTGTGGGCAGCCAAATAATTCATTGCCTACTGTCTCTGTAATTAATATCAGTTAGCAATCACCATGCATCTTCATGCACATGTGTGTGGTCATAAAATAAACAATATTAGCTACAGTGTAGTACATGTAAAGTTTTCTAACCGTTCCATCTTTTCCACACACACGCATGCACACACACACACACACACACACACACACACAAACACACACACACACAAACACACACACACACACACACACACACACACACACACACACACACACACACACCACACACACACACACACACACACACACACACACACACACACACACACACAAACATACCAGTTCCTGATAAATATCTGCCTTGAGGGACTAAGATAGAAAAAGACAAGACCATCATGTTGCTTATCCTTGAGAATTTAGCACCATCACCACTGAATCTTCTCACCAGGCTGGAACAAAGTTGGACATTCCCCAAACTGCAGATGAATGCAAAGAGGGACAGTGTCCAGAAAAATCACCCTTCTGGGTAGTTTTCAAGTTTTTTTTTTTGTTTTTTTTTCATAAGCCTCTATCAAATTACATGTATTCTTACGCATCCAAAATTGGACTATCCAGGAGATAACTAGTTTTTAAAATATCAGTAATACATGAACAGTGTGTCTAGCAAAAAGAAAAGTAACGCTCGCATGGAAATGTATGGGTAACTATAAATTCAGTGCCCCAAAACTTTATGCCGTTTCAACATGCCTATAAGACCCATCAAACGTTGGGATACTAAATAGTTTCACTGTTTTGTTGAGCTCCGATCTAGCAGCTTTAACTTTGCTTGCTCTTGGAAGGCTATCGCATTTCATTGAGAGCGCTTGGTAAAATGCATCGCTCACCCCGTACTTGTCCAATAAATACAGGACTTCTAGTTCTCTCCTTTCTTCACTTTGCGCATCCGAATCAGAGAGAGAAATGTGAACACTCTTACCGGACGCAGTGTGCACACACAGGCATGTGCTGAATACCTTGTACTTTGGCAAGGCTATTCTAAGGAAAAGTGTTCATGGCTGGTGGAAGACGCCATGATGTTTGATTCAGACCAGTAAGGTTGTGCCTAATGCATTGTCCCACATACACCCCCTCCCCCCCTCCATGTAGGAATTAAGTAGCTCAGTGTGGTCAACTTTATATCATGTGATTTTACTATATCTTAACATCCCATTGCAGATGCTACACCCACCTTGAACCACCTCTTCGTGCACTCCTGGATGTTTCAACATTTTTAGCTTACATATCTGCATCACTAAAATGTGGAGTTTATTGTTCCTTTAAGTTTATAGTACCATTTTGAACAGACGTTTACATGTTTTCGTTTGGCCGGAAAGGAAAGGAACCCTCTCATGGACTAGGGTGCTAGTATGAAAATGAAGATTTCAATACTGAATACTTTCCTTCCTGGTCCAAGTGTCATGATAAGTTGGGTGATGGATGCACCATTGACTTCCCTATTCGCTTACACAGTAAGTTGAAATGGTCACCTAGGACTTTTATCAAACAAGATGATGGAACAGTAATGCCCAAGGCAAGGAGCTTTGAGGACGTTTTAGTAGTAAATCTAGTTAAAAAAAGATGTTAGGAACATGCTCATGGTTCTCAGAACTCAATAACCATTTGTTTTGTGCCTCTAACTGGCTTGTCCAAATATGGCTCCTGATTAATGTTTACATGTACATGTATTATTATGATGCAATAATAATTCATCCTTTTTGTATACAATTCAAAAAATTATATCACCCACATGCACTTCAGTTAGTAGTTCCACTGAATGTAAATACTTTGTACACTCATGTAGCAGTAACAGTAGATGATGGTTCCTTGTTTTCTCAGGTCACTTCATGTGTACTATCACTTCAAACAGCTAGTAAAGTGCTATCTATACACATGACAGACACAGAGCTGAAGAAACAATACAAGTGCTACTTTTAACATTGATGCATGGTTGCATGTAGATTACATACATGTGACATGTACATGTGCCTGTCTTTCTAGTTAGCACTGTTCATAGCACAGAAAAGAATGCCATGATGCAGATCTGTTCACAGATCAATGGTATGAAGGCTGATGATCATGACTCACATACACATACACAATGGCAAAGGTGTACACAGTCCCCTCCTCCCCATCACTGTCCCCTCCTTCCCATCACAGTAGGTATTCCAGTTGTCAGGAACAATCTTTCTCACTAGCCCTCAGGGATGGGAAAAGTTTACATAAAACCCACAACTAATAACCCTTCTAATTAAATAGGTGGTACAAATGAAACCACAAAGACCTGAGTTACATCTCTTACATGTACCAGCTCTTTGGCCTTCTACAACACATTTGATACATAAACATATACAAACTTGTGACAACACCATACATGTACATAGCCAAATACATAGTCTGCATATTCAGTAGGCATTAAATGACCACACAAAGCTTTCCATTTGAGTTTGTCACCTGGAGGGTGGCTAGCAGTCCATGCCACATTGTTCATCAAGGTGGGTCCAATCCCTGGCCCATACCAGGTGGTCCCCACTGAGCCTGGAACCTGAACTGCTGGCAGACCACCTGGGTCTGTACACTTCACTAACACTCGAGGAGTTCTGACTCTGCCATGAAAACATGATGTGATGGGGAGGAGGGGACAGTGATAGGAAGGAGGGGACAGTGATGGGAAGGAGGGAGACAGTGATGGGGAGGAGGGGACAGTGATGGAAGGAGGGGACAGTGATGGGAAGGAGGGAGACAGTGATGGGAAGGAGGGAGACAGTGATGGGAAGGAGGGGACAGTGATGGGAAGGAGGGGACAGTGATGTGGAGCAAGGGGAACAGTACAGCACAACCAAATGGCTGACCATCTCTTGAGCATTGTTTTCTACATTGCCATGGTGTAGTCCTGAGTACCTTGGTGGGCCCCACCATTCTTACTGCAATGATGAATGTCGAAGGTGGGCCAGCCAACAGGATTGATCCGCTCAGTGTAGGAATACAGGTAAAGATCTGAGTGTTGGGGAGGAGGTGGAGTGGGGTTGTGGTGTTTGGCATAGCAATAGTTAAAAACAGCAGCACAAGGACATGTTGCAGAGGTACAAGATACCAACTGTAATGGAGAACTACATGCATGTGTACATCATGCCATGCACTTCGGACCCTAGACAGTAGTTCCAGACTGACTGGCTCCCTTCTAGTGTACATAAATAGCATAGGACTGGATGCGATATTTTTGTTGTGCTGCTTGATTTCATATCTGGCTCCCTTCTAGTGTATATAAATAGCATAGGACTGGATGCGATACTTTTGTAGTGCTGCTTGATTTCATACATCACTTTGGCTGCTGCCTGTATCCTCGGCTATTATTACATTGGCATAGTCGGCAGGATTGGATTGGATGACTAAACAACGACCGCTACTACTACCCGAACCTTTCAGCGGTGAAGCAAGTTCAAACTGGGACGAGTGGTTTGTGCACTTCGAAAACTGTGACGCTGTGAACAGCTGGGAGAGCGACGAGGAAAAACTGAAATGGATTCGCGTGCGCCTCACTAGGAAAGCACAGACTGCATTACAGCGATTTCCAACAGATGCCCACTCAAAGTATAGTAAGTGTGTAGCAGCATTGAGGCGTCGTTTTCATCCCGATAGCAAGAGAAACCTTCACATGATGGAGCTGTCAGTCAGAAAGCGTCTCAAAGAAGACTGGGCTTTGTTTGGAGATGCATTGAGAACTTTAGCAGACAAGGCTTACCCGGACCTTGAAGAAAAGGCTCGCGAACGACTCGCGCTGAATCAATTTCTCTCTCAGATTGATAATCCACAGGTCGCGTTCAGTGTGAGGCAGAGGCACCCTCAGACAGTAGACGAAGCTGCCAGTGCCACCATTGAACTGGAGTCGTATGTCGGACAGAACTGTAAGCCTACTAGTGTTGGTACTGTTCCCATGCAGGTAGGGGAGCACGACGAAGCAGCCGTATCAGCCATCACACCGTCAGACGTCACAGAAAGCTCGCAGTCCACACAAATGAAGCAATTGGTTGAGCGACTGGACCGCCTAGAGAAATTGCTGGTACGTGAGAGCATCAACTACCCCGTACCAGGCTCTGCAGCTAAGTTGAAAGACCATAATAGAGAGCCTCGCCAACGCACTGTGACATGCTGGAATTGCGGCGAGAGAGGTCACATTTCTCGCAACTGTGACAAGTATCAACAGCCACATCAACAGGAAAACTCCAGTCCCCTCGTGCCAAGGGCCGCGCACAAGGGGATGAGACAGTGAAGGCCCAAAAGAAACACCCTATAACAGTACCAACTTTAGCTGCTATCAACCGCTCTGTGAGTTACCGCCTTGAGGGATTTCTAGCCTCTATCCCTCTAGAGTTCATAATAGACACAGGGGCACCAGTATCTTTACTTCGCATGAGTACATGGAGACAGGCATTTCATAGGGACAGCAGCCTGGTGATGGATAAATGGGTCGGGGATAGATTGGTAGGTGTTGGTGGCACCCCTCTTAATATAGTTGGAGTAGGCAGTGGTGGATACAGAGGGGGGGGGGGGTTCCGGGGGTCGTAACCCCCCCTCCCCCCCTCAGGGCCAAGCATGAATATCATTATTATGCCACGTGTTATTGTACCCCACGTGTCTTATTATCTGCTTCCGATGAAACGGTCAACGTCAATTTTGGCATATTTCCCTACTAGTAGTAAACGAGCGAGAGGTGAGTTCAGCTGCTGTTCGCTTGCACGATTGTAAATGGTGTATAATGTTGTTTTTGTCTCGATCACCTAACGGATGCGCTTTGGTACGATAACCTTTTCTTGGGCACACTGACGGCAGAGTCTATGAGAGGGCCAGTCAGTGCAATTGAGGAGCAGGAGGATGGAACTGATCATTTTTCAGAGGAAGAGTTTACTAGTAGTAAACGAGCGAGAGGTGAGTTCAGCTGCTGTTCGCTTGTACAATTGTAAATAGCGTATAATGTTGCTTTCGTCTCGATCACCTAACGGATGCGCCTTGGTACGATAACCTTTTCTTGGGCACACTGACGGCAGAGTCTATGAGAGGGCCAGTCAGTGCGATTGAGGAGCAGGAGGATGGAGTTGATCATTTTTCAGAGGAAGTATTCAGTCCCACGGTTCCAGAAGTTGGTAAATAGCAGTTTGCCAATGTGTTGGATAAACACCGAAGTTATTATGCTGATTTTAGGAAGTGGTTTCAGCGAATGTAGGCCTAGTTCCTCTGATGAACTAGATGTGATAACATATTGTACATGTTAAATAGTGTGAATCCTAATATATGACATGAACATGTATTGCAGAGAACACATTTGTATCCACTACTTGCAACACAGCTGGTCCTAGTTCTTCTGCTCCACAAGATGGCATGCCATCAGCTGGTACCTCCTCTTAGGCATGTTATTTGGTGTTTTAATTTATAACATGGTATTACAGGGTGCACTACTGAAGAAACATGTATCAGTGGAAACATTTCTGAAACTGCAGGTAATAAATTAATTTGTGCATGAGATATACTATGATAAAGATAGACTCTTGGTATTTAAAGTATATGCTATAATCCATTTGGCTGACAGTAATATTTTTTTTACTCACTCATGTGCCAGCACAAGCATTAGTAAACAGCCAATCAGTGCTATATGATATTGGTGATGTTGCAAGTGGGAAAGCGTGTATTCTTTCAACACATGATCAACTAATGTACTTGAAGCTTCACTTCATACCCGACAGAAAATTTCCATTTTCGGCTCAAACCAGAATGAGTAGTAACAAAGGAAAAATGTTTAAATTGCATTTTCAGCATTCTTGGCTAGAAAAATGTAAATGGCTTGTGTACAGTCCATCACAGCAGAGAGCTTAGTGCAAATACTGTGTTTTATTTCCAACAAAAAATCCTCGAATAAAACCAGGAGTACTAGTATCACAAACTATGCAAAATTTTAAGAAAGTAATGGGTAAAGATGGTTACTTGACTGTGCATGAAGGTCTTCAATATCATAAAGATGCAGTGCTGCAAGGCATGAATTTTTGCACCAGTGCTGAGAATCCAGAAGTGACCTTGCCGTACAAGATATGTATAATGAATAAAGAAAAATATGACAAAAACTGAAATCAATTGTTAAAGGTATAATATTATGTGGAAAGCAAAATGTAGCATTGAGAGGTCACCGGGATGACTACACTAGCAATTCTGAAAACAAAGGAAACTACATAGCCCTTTTACACCTTATGGCTGAAACGATGTGGTATTAAGAGAACATCTGGAGCATGGAAAGAGAAATGCAATGGCAACATCAAAGACAACCCAAAATGAGATAATAAGTATAATTGCTGATTACATTCGTCAAGAGATCACAAAATGTCTGCAGCAGTATTCTCTATTATTGCAGATGAAGTAACAGATAAAAATGCCAACAAAGAAATATAAGCAGTTTGCCTTCGTTTTATTCAAGGCAATGTGATTAGGGAATTTTTTTTTGACTTTGTTGAATTGCAAAGAGCCGAGGCCATCATTGCATGCCTTCATCAAAACAACATTGATATAAGTAGGTGCAGAGGGCAATCATATGATGGAGCAAGTGCCATGTCTTCAGACAGAGTAGGAGTTCAATCCAGAATTAAAGTAGTTGCACCACTAGCTATATACACACACTGCAATAGTCATGTACTTAATTTAAGTATAGCTGGTGCCTGTCACATTCCATCAATTAGAAATATGATTGATGTGATAAATGAAGTATTTTTATTTTACAATTCATCACCAAAACGACAAAGATTTTTTGAACACATTTTGGAGGCATTGGGAAGTGAATCTAGTAAGAGAAAGTTACGAGGACTATGTCAAACAAGATGGGTAGAAAGACACACGTGTTATGAGACTTTCTATGAATTGTACTTCTATATTTGCTGCTGCTGTGAGGCAATGATTAATCCTTCTGTAAATGCAGAGAAACATGTACAAGATGGTTGGGATTGGGATTCTGACAAGCTCAAGGATTTTTGCATGTTTTGAAATCTGCGCAACACATCATAGCATTTTTAGTAGCGAAAAATGGTCTTGAGCAAGTAAAGCCTATTGCTGCAAAATTGCAAAAGAAGGACCAAGATATTGTGCATGCGTATAATATGATAGACAGTACTATTGATAATGTTAAAGAACTTAGAAAAAATATAAAGATGACTGGTTTGTGGATGCTACAAGGATTGCAAATGAAATAGGGAGTGAAATATCTCTGCCACGCATTGCAGGAAGACAAATTTACCGTGCTAATGCACTGGCTGATGGTGCAACAACTGCGTGTCTTGAGCCCCAGAGAGGAGCCTGTGATTGTTCCAAAAGGGACCAGGATTGCGACATTAGAGGCTCTGGAGCGGGAACCCCCAGATGATGTCATTCAAGTACATGCAGTGTCAGCAACAGGTAACAAGAGTCTTTCATCAAGTGAAGAGGGAGTGCTCTGGGAGATGGTGTCAAAGGTTGGTAGTGGGGTTACTGAGTCACAAAAAGAATTGTTCTTAATGTTTTCCAACTATTCTGATGTGTTCTGTTTGCATCCCAATGACATGGGTCATACTACTGAAGTGAAACATCATATTGACACAGGTGACTCGCCCCCCATACACCCACCCCCTCGCCGCATTCCCCATGCACGCAGATTGGAAGTGAAGAAGCTACTGGAAGACATGCTAAAGAAGGATGTGATTCGCCCATCCAATAGTCCCTGGTCGTCCCCTATCATTCTAGTACAGAAGAAGGATGGGTCAACAAGATTCTGTATAGAAAGGTGAATGCCGTAACCAGGAAGGATGCTTACCCCATGCCTCGAGTGGATGACACTCTTGGTGGTTCCAAGTTCTTCAGTACACTCGACCTCGCTAATGGATACTGGCAGGTGGAAGTTGAGGAGAAGGATACTCAGAAGACTGCATTGAACACTCCAGAAGGGCTATATGAGTTCAGAGTAATGCCTTTTGGGTTGTGTAATGCCCCGGCCACATTTCAGCGCCTAATGGAGCGAGTACTTGGTGACATGAAGTGGACCGACTGCCTTGTTTACGTCGATGACATCATAGTGGTAGGAAAAACGTTTCCTGATCACCTCCATCATCTGGGCAATGTGCTGTCAAGGCTGAGGCAAGCAGGTCTCAAACTCCAACCAGCAAAATGCAAGTTTTTTCAGCAGCAGGTATGTTTTTTGGGTCACGTTCTCTTACCCGGTGGTGTTTCCCCTGACCCCAGCAAGACAGATGTTGTAGCAGAGTGGCCAATTCCCACTAACAAGAAAGAAGTACAACAATTTCTTGGTCTGGCGAACTACTACAGGCGCTTCATTAAGAACTTTGCATCAATCGCCAAACCACTGCAGAGGTTGACTGAAAAGAATCTGAACTTCTTTGAATGGACTGATACATGCCAGGATGCATTTAACCACCTGAGAAAATGCTTGGTGACAGCACCAATTCTAGCCTTTCCTGACTTCTCGAAGAAGTTCATACTTGACACTGATGCAAGTGACTGTGGGATTGGAGCGGTTCTCGCCCAGGTTCAGGATGATGGCAGTGAGTCAGTCATCGCATATGCCAAGTAGATCTCTGAGTAGACAAGAACAACGTTACTGTGTTACACGTTGTGAATTGCTTGCAGTCGTTAACTTTATCCACCATTTTCGACATTATCTCTTAGGGCAACCTTTCACCCTTAGAACTGACCATGGCTCCTTAGTATGGATACAGAACTTTAAGGAACCAGAAGGCCAACTTGCCCGTTGATTGGAAAGACTGCAAGAATACAACTTTTCAGTAGTACACAGACCTGGTGTACAGCATGGAAATGCGGATTCTCTCTCCAGGATACCATGTAGTCAGTGTGGGAGGAAATCTCACAGCACAGATGAATTTCCACTGGAGGAGGATCAGGCAGTTTGTCAGGTGTCGGAGCTTCCATTTCAGTCTTATACCTTGGAGCAAATACGTCAACTGCAGTTATCTGATCCATCTTTGGGCCCAGTCCTTCGTGCAGTTGAAATCAACAACAAGCCCCATCAAGATCAGTTAAAGTCGTGGAGTCAAGAGTCTCGTCGCTTGATGCAATTCTGGGAAACCCTTCTAGTTAAAGATGGCACATTGTGGAGATTACCCACTACAGATGGCCAGCAGTTTCAGCTTGTGGTCCCCTTTATACTTCGAGATGACATCCTTGATGATCTTCATGCTGGCATGGTTGGGGGACACATGGGTGAAGAGAAGTTGGTGCATCGATTACTGGAACGTTTCTACTGGACCGGATGTGCCGAGCGTGCAAAAGAATGGTGCAGAACATGTCCCAAATGTGTAACCAGAAAGACAGGTGGTCCAAAGAGGATAGCAGAACTGAAGACCATACACACTGGGTATCCCATGCAGGTTGTAGCTGTGGATATCATGGGGCCTCTCCCAACAACTAGTGATGGTAACAGGTATGTGCTTGTAGCAGGGGATTACTTCACTAAGTGGGTTGAAGCATATGCCATTCCAAATCAAGAGGCTGGTACTGTGGCCAAGAAGCTTGTTGATTATTTATTCTGTCAATTCTCACCCCCAGAACAGCTTCACTCAGACCAGGGGCGACAGTTTGTGTCGCAACTTCTGCAGGAAATCTGTGCATTGCTCAAAATCAAAAAGTCACGCACATCTCCATACCATCCTCAAGGAAATGGCATGGTAGAAAGATTCAATAGAACTCTATTAGATATGTTAGCGACAACAGTTAGTGATAACCAGGCCAATTGGGAGCAATGTATTAGGAAGGTGTGTTTTGCATATAATTCTAGTGTGCACTCCTCCACCAGATTCACACCATTCTTCCTTATGTTTGGTCGCCAAGCAAAGTTGCCTGTTGACCTAATGTATGGATCTAGTCCTCAGGAGGTGATGCTACCTGTTGGAGAGTATGTACAAAACCTTCGGAACACCTTGCAGAATGCTTATGCACTTGTAAGAGAAAGGTTGCAGGTCGAGCATCAAAGACAGAAAGAGTTCTATGATTAATGAGTAGTCAGGCGTGGAATCGGGTCGTCAGGTACATGTGGGTACCAGTACAAGGTTTGCGGTAATCTAAGTTGGGTGGGGCACCGTATTACACCCTTATCGAGCTTGGGGCGGTTGGAGGAGACGCGGCAGTCCCCATCCCTCCCCCTAACCCTTAGATTTCACAGACCACGCGTGTCTGGATAATAAAAAGTTAAAATCTAAAAAAAAACACTTCGTCGCTGCCCTGCTGCCACTACGCCACGTGCTTGGTACTAGTAAGGCGCATGCGCAATTGCCTTCCCTCATTAACCTTGGTTAACTCGTTAACCCCATTTAATGAGTAGTCAGGCGTGGAATCGGGTCGTCAGGTACATGTGGGTACCAGTACAAGGTTTGCGGTAATCTAAGTTGGGTGGGGCACCGTAATACACCCTTATCGAGCTTGGGGCGGTTGGAGGGGATGCGGCAGTCCCCATCCCCCCAAAGAGTGGTCATTATATGACCACTTCCCCCAAGCACGATGGTCTACCCTAACGATTCAAGGGACCTCAATTAACACTTTGAACAATTATACTCGCTCCATGAAAATTATGCTTGGTCGGTCCCTAATTAACCTCACATTAGCACTGCCTAGCCGCAGCTACCAGCTTAGCTGCAACGCCACAAAGTTCGGTTCTGGGAGTCCGGATATAAATCGTGTAGGCGGCACTTTCCCAACGACCCAGAGTCTTGATTAGGGAATCTTGCAGGCCGCATGATGCTGCCGTAGTTGCCTCGCCAATCCTAAAGCTGTGACCTGAGTACAGCTTGTCGTCTATGCCGGAGACTTGCATGGCTTGTCGCACCTCTTTTACCAGGCGATCCCTGGTTAATGGGCGATGGTCGCTGAACGCGAAGAATGGCCCCGGGCGAGACCCCCTGCTGACCATGTAGCTCAAGATTGCTGCCACGGGGCAGAGCACTACTCCAGTCGTTCCTAGATACACCTTAACCCATTTGCGAAACGGGTCTGTTTTCGATGCTTTGACGGTCACTTCGACGTACAGTCGAACTTGCTTATTAAGAACCTGGGATAGTGCGTACATTCCGATATCGTGTACGTATGCTGTGGGACGGAGTACTTAAAGTCAAAATCTACATAGTATTTACATCTGATATTGCGTACACTGATATTGCGTACTTCCTCTTTGTAAGTACTTAGAGCATAGTCCCACACGTACAAATCACCTAGTTAATAAGTACTTTGCGCATGCGCTTTATTAGTTGAAGTATTTACAATATGGCGGCACGTAAGAAGAGAGCCATTGTTGCGAGTGTAAAACACGAAATAATTGCTAAAATCGAGCGTGGAGAAAGGCAGTCAAGTATTTGTAGGGAGCTGAGCTTATCAAAGACAACAGTGAATAGTATCTGGAGAAACAAAAAGAAGTTGAAACAAAGTCTAGAGTCAGCAGGATTTAGCATAGATTGCAAACGCCTTCGTACTTCAAATCATTCAGATGTTGATGCGGCACTTCTGGTATGGTTCAAACAAGCAAGGAGTACCAACATTCCTGTAAGTGGTCCTTTGTTGCTTGAGAAGGCTACAGTACTGGCTCGAGCTCTTGGCAACAAATCGTTCACCGCGACAGCTGGATTCATTGACCGTTGGAAAAAGCGGCACTGTATTATTATGAAGAAAGTATCAGGTGAAGCTGGTTCTGTGGTAGACGAAGACACCAGACCTTGGTTGAATGAGATTTTACCTCAGTTGTTGTCACAGTACAAGCCAGAAGATGTGTATAATGCAGACGAAACAGGGCTGTTCTACAAGTTAAAACCAGACAAATCATTGTGTTTCAAAAATGAAAAGTGTACTGGGGGTAAGAAGAGCAAAGAGCGCTTAACAGCTCTAGTGGTAGCAAGCATGGCAGGAGAAAAACTACCACTTTTGTTATTGGTAAATCCAAGACACCTCGATGTTTTAAAGGAGTTAAAACGTTGCCATTAGAGTACACTGCTAATGCTAAAGCTTGGATGACAGGGGATATATTTAGTAATTAGTTAAACAAGTGGAACAGAAATCTGTCATCAAACAATAGGCATATCCTGCTAGTAATTGACAACTGCTCTGCCCATCCTCATGATCTGAACCTGACCAATATCAGAATTGTCTTCTTGCCTCCTAATACAACAGCAAAGTTACAGCCTTGTGATCAAGGCATTATCCAGTCCCTAAAGGTTCATTATAGGCATCAGCTACTGAAAAAAGTCGTGCAATCAATGGACAGTGGTGTTGAGCTTAAGATAACTGTCCTTGATGCTATGCAGTGGCTCAAATTTGCTTGGGATAAGGTAACACCAGAAACAATCAAAAATGCTTTCATCATTGCAACTTCAACTTGGGAACTCCAAAAGACCGGGGTACATGTATTGGTGCTGAAGCTGCTCAAGCAGATCTGAATCATCTTCTGAATGACTTAAGACAGAAGGGAATGGCTGTAGAGGGTCAAGTTGAAGACTTTCTCAACCTTACAATGATGTTGAGACTGCTGGAATTCTTTCAGACAATGAGATTGCTGTAATGTGTCACAGTGAAATTGATACTTGCACAACTGAAGAAGAGCAAGGTTTGGATGAGTATGATGAGCAGATTCAATGTCCAAGTTTAAAGGAGTGTCAGAGTGCATTAGAAGTGATGAAACGTTTTGTGACATGTAACGGTGATAGTTCCCATCATGGTGCAATAAATTGCATAGATGAACTAATTGATAGCATGTACTTCAAGTGTTGTAGACAAACACAAATCACTGATTTCTTTCCACAGTGACATGCACATACATAATTGAATTTGCTATGTTCACTGTACATTGTACACTTCCTATGAAGTACTTTTTTCCAGTTCCCTCATTTGGTACTTATTAACAGAGTTGCACTGTAGTAAGTACACTTCCTATGAAGTACTTTTTCAAGTTCCCCATCTGGTACTTATTAACAGAGTTGCACTGTAGCTTGGTTTTTGGACTTCGTCGACCTTTACATCTCCGTAGGTGAGATGGACCGCCGGGTCGTAGCCAGTGTCGGATGGTATGACCACCTCCCCCGTACGAAGGAAGCCAAAGAAGCACATACATGACGCCGCCCATAACATGGTGGAGTCATGCCGCTCGAGCTTGCTGGAGGACGCCCAGTACTTTCTTAGCTTCTCTAGGATTACTGGGGTTATTGGAAGGCGTGGGCGCGCCTTACCCCCAGACAATTTCCGAAAACCTTTGACGGTGTATTCCAACTGCTGCATCTTAGAGATTCTGGGGTCTGCCAGGCCCATTGCGATCTGGGTGTACCTTATCCCCGCCAAGTACGTTTTTGCCGTAATCCCCGAAAGCCCCTCGGTATATAGATAAGCCAAAAATAACGATAGCGTTCGTTCCGCCACGGGAAAAGAATTTAAACCCTTAGAAAAACAGAATTCAACATAACGCTTGCTCCCGGATCGGTAGGAGTTCCTTGTTGATGCCGCTAGGCCCGCTGAAAATTATTCGCGAACAACTGCGTCCAGGCGACCGAGGTCCAATCCGGGCACTCCAAGACCAACAGATTCAGAACCTGTGCTGGGACCTGATAGCGGCGGGCTCCGGGTCCTGTGAATAAAAGTAAGCAAATTCGTTAAAGGACAGAGCATCGGCTAAGGTGTTCATCTTTCCGGGCAGGTGGAGAACTTCTAGCTCCAAACCATAGATTGCCTTGATAAAAATTAGGCAACGGATCATGTGCATGGACCATGGCTCTTTAGACCGACCGGAGTTCAAGTTCGCTACGGCCGCTTCGTTATCGCAGTAGACTCGGATCAGTTTGTTCCTCCACAACTGGCCCCATACTGCACAGGCAAACACCACTGGAAGCGTCTCCTTGGGCGTTATCGATGCGGCCGCGACCTCTGGGGGCCACTCGTAGTGCAGCCATCCCTCAGACCACCAGGCCGCACAACCAATGGACCCCGAAGCGTCGCAGTGCACCACCACGTCTGGCTGGGCCGACTCGAGTATTTTCCGGCCGCCGCTGACACGCCATTCCAGCCTGATAGGAAGTGGTGCCACCACGCCAGGTCCGAGCGAAAGGACGAATTTAAACGTACCAGTCTCCGGTTAGACTTGACACCCCGGAGCAGGTCGATCATCCTGCGCAGGAACGACCTCCCTGGCCGGACAACCTTGCACGCATTCTCGAGCTTCCCCACGAGAGACTTCAGATCCCTTGCGGTCGTCACCTTTCTTGCCACCCACGACTGAATGAGAGCCTTCAGGTCCCTGAGTTTCTCCTCTGGTAAGCTCAGTTGTAAGCTACACGAGTCCAGGTTGATACCAAGGAAAACGATCGACGTGGCTGGACCAACTGTTTTATGCTCTGCAAGGGGAACACCCAGATCGTTGAAAATTGTGCGCAGTGCCGCCAGGTTGCTAATGCACTCCACCGTATGTGGAGAACCGATGGTGAAGAAATCATCAAGGTAGTGGAGGATATTACTTACCCCTTGCCTCCGACACACCCATTCTAGAGCATCGGCTACAGCATTGAACACCTTCGGAGCCGATCGCAGACCAAATGGAAGAACGGTGTCCATATACGTCGCCCCTTCGAAGCGCATGCCAAGGAGCCCGCGATCGTCGAGATGAACAGGGATTCTACGGTAAGCCTGTTCGATGTCCGCTTTCGCCATCAAGGCTACTCGACCGAGCCGTAACATCAGCTCGGCTGCCTGATCGACCGTGGCGTATTTCAGAGAGCACAGGCCTGAGTCAATTCCATCATTCACACTTGCCCCTTCAGGAGATGACAGGTCCAATATCAGTCTCCATTTACCACTAGATCCTTTCGGGATCACTCCGAAACGGCTTACGTGGATCTCATCGGACTATGGTGGAGACAACGGACCTAAAATACGACCTTCGGCTCACTCGTTCGATAGGTAGTCGCGAACCACCTGTGCGTGCTCTCGTACCGAATGCATATTGTCCGCACTACTGCGGCATGGTCGGGGGCAGCTGAAGCCAACTCTAAACCCTTCTCGTAAACCGGATACCAAATACTCTGTGAACTGTTCATCTGGATGAGTGCGAAGGGCTCTCTGCCACGCTTGCCATCGTAGCGGTGTGTTAAGAGCTGCCAAACCTCCCATTGGCCTACGGGTGGTGCTGTTCGCTGGTCTACATCGGTCGAGCGCTAGTAGATCGGCGGTATATTGGTAATGACCTGCAACAGCGATTACACTGCAGATTAAGTACCATGATTGAAATTGTACATATAGCTAACCAAGCGGCAATCATTCAACGCCTTCACAACAATTGGCAAGAGCACACAATTAATAATCAAAGTACTATACACTTAGATTGTTGGCCCTGCGAGGGTGGCCCCGGATTTACTCTTTTTCGATCCGATGGGCAGTGCTTCACCGGATGCGCTCCCCCGCATGACAAACAAACATGCCGGTAGCGGCACCACTGGTAGTTGCAGCGCTCATCATTCCATTTTCGGCACACTTCGCTGCTCTCGTGATCGGTAGAGCGGGGTTAGCTGGGGTGACGCTGCCGCCGGCCCGACTGGTGCACGCCGACAGCACCGCTTCGAGCGTTTTTTCCATTTCTGTTTTTGTGGAGAACGGGCAATCTTTCGCCAAGTGGAAAACTGAGGCACACAGCTCGTATCGTGGTGTGGAGGCCTGGGCTTTTCCGGTGAAATGGACCGCGTACATCGAAGGGTTGATCCGGGACCACTGCCTGTTACCAGAGTTCGCGGCGTGGCGACGGTACTCTGTATCGTACCGCGCCCAGGTCAGTTCCGCAAACTCCCGGCTACTACGTACAATGAGAATCATGTACGCGAGCAGTTCGGGAACGGCCTCTGGGTACTTGTGCGACATTACCCCAATGTATACTGCAAAGCACTGGACCCACGTGTCCACGTCCGTTATTTGCCGCCGTCGTCGTACCACACCTAGAGGGTTGGTCGAACCTTCCTCCGCCCTGAACATCCCGTTCTCTGGGAGAAGGTCCCCCCAACTCCACATATTCCCACCTCCAGATCTTCTCTGCCATCTTCCTCGGAACGGGTGCCAAGCCTTCCCCAATGCTCACTCCCACGTGCTAGTTCTCAACTCTCTTCCGTTGAGGGCTCTGGGGTGCGGCAGTCAGCATCAAACGGGCTGCTTCGGTTTCCAACGGTTCCTGACCATCGTGTTCTACTGTGGTCGGAATCCCGGCGTCCTGCAAATCGCCAGTTGACGGCATCGAACCCAACTCTACGTCGCATGTTGAATGGCCAATTAATAATAATAATAATAATAATAATAGTTAACCCCTTAACAAATAAACTATTAATCCTCCCTGTTTACCCCACACGTGCACAACATAACGTACTGCTGATTCTTAATTATGACTCCTATTCTCATCCGATGGCTTCTTAACGACACGACGGCTTAATAAACGGCATAACGGCTGTTATAACCTACCGCCCGACGGCTGTTTTTACGGCACGGCGGCTTAATAAACGGCATAACGGCTGTTCTAACATACGGCCCGACGGCTGTTCTACGGCATGACGGCTGTTATCATATGGCCCGACGGCCTCTAAATGGCGAGCGGCCACGGGCCGTAACGGCTGTACCCCCACAGATTTACCAAACCATTATAAGCCACCACGATGTCCCTACGCGATGGGACCATGCGATACCATGCAAGCTAGTACTAAAGAGCCGAGGCCCGTCATCCCACAAGTGGGAGAATGAACGCTAGAAATTACGCCTACTGGAAACAGAGTGACCGCCAGCTTGGCTGGTTCCCACAGGCGCCGTGGACTTGGCACGCTCAGCCTCTATCGCCTGCTTGACCATCTGTGCCAACCATCCTTGAAGCCCAACATCCTGTTCGCCTGGACTAGGCTGCTGCTATCCTCCTGTACGTTCGACATGATTCATAAAAAAACTTCGTCGCTGCCCTGCTGCCGCTACGCCACGTGCTTGGTACTAGTAAGGCGCATGCGCAATTGCCTTCTCTCATTAACCTTGGTTAACTCGTTAACCCCATTGAAAAGGTGTATGGCAAGCCTTTTGAGGTTGGTGATATGGTATGGGTGCATTCACCAGCAGTTCCACGAGGGCGATCTAGGAAACTGCACCACTATTGGAGTGCACCCTTTCAGGTTTTAGAATGTGTGGGGGATAGTGACTACAGAGTTAAGATGCAAGAGAACTGGACGTGTCCAGATTGAGCATTTTGATCGTGATCGTTTGAAGCCATTTGTTGCAGGAACTCGACTCTGTGAAACAGGGAGGACACAAAGACAGCCACAGAAGGCAACCTCTTCAGCCCCACAGCTTGGTGAAACAGTTAGAGCTTCTAGATACTGGGGATATGCAACCATTGCACAAGGCTGATAATGGAGAACCTGCTGAACAAGTTGAAGATCTGGGGCCACACCCAGAGGTTGATAATGGAGAGCACATGTACCTTGAAGAAATTCTGGTTGTGCCAGATCCTCCAGTTGTGCATGCAGAAGAGCCCCCAGCTATATCCCGATACCCTCGTCGCACAAGAAAACCACCAGACCGCCTTTAAAAGAAGAGGGAGCAGTGTAATGGAGAACTACATGCACGTGTACATCATGCCATGCACTTCGGACCCTACACAGTAGTTCCAGACTGACTGGCTCCCTTCTAGTGTATATAAATAGCATAGGACTGGATGCGATATTTTTGTAGTGCTGCTTGATTTCATATATCACTTTGACTGCTGCCTGTATCCTCGGCTATTATTACACAACCATTACCCTGTAAAAGCTTCAAAAGTCACTGCAAAGCTTAACCCCCTTACAACCCGATTCTAAAAGCTGGTTGTGCCTTCATCTGTGTTAAATTTGCAGCTGCACTGTCTCCCTCTCAGCCCAGGATACTGAGCAGTTGAAAATGTTTCTACACATGCCCAAAACCACCTATGCATGAAAAATTATATACATGTACCTATATGCATAGCTGTACACGCATTACATACATACATAAATACATACATACGTACATACATACATAAATACATACATAAATACATACATACATACATACATACATACATACGTATGTACATACATACATACACACTACATACATACGTACATACATACATACATAAATACATACATACATACGTACATACATAAATACATACATACATAAATACGTACGTACGTACGTACATACATACATACATACATACGTACATACATACATCAATACATACATCAATACATCAATGCATACATACATACATAAATACATACATAAATACATACATAAATACATACATAAATACATACATACATACATACATACGTATGTACATACATACACACATACATACATACGTACATACATACATACATACATACATCAATACATACATCAATACATACATCAATACATCAATACATACATACATACATACATACATACATACATACATACATACATAAATACATACATGCATGCATACATAAATACGTACGTACGTACGTACATACATACATACATACATACGTACATACATACATCAATACATACATCAATACATACATACATACATCATACATACATACATAAATACATACATGCATGCATGTACATACATGCATGTACGCATGCACACGCACACACACTTACATGTACATCATCCCATTGACTATCTTGCATATCAGACTACTCCATTATTTGTCCGAGTTGGCATTGGAAATATGTCCCCACAGGGTAGTGGTTCTAAATGCCAGTCTTGAATCAATGCATCAGAGTTTATGCTATAACAGACAGCCCTTACAATACAGGGTAGTTGGCTTCAAGCAGTAGCGGATTGGGGAGATGTTGCCATAGATCAATAGCTTTCAGTAGCTAGGGGGTCTGGAAGGTCGCTGTCAGCTCCTAGTAACCCGGACGAGGAGATTGCGCGCTCCTAGATCCGCCACTGCAGAGGGAGCCAAAAAACACATCCAAGGTTGAAGGGAATATTTGTGTAAAATAAGTTACGTAGCCATAAGTTGTCGCCTCAGATGACACGTGATTATAATTGGGCACTGTCCTTATATGGCTTGTCCCTGTCGCGCGTATCGTATATACCATTTTGTGATTGTCCGCTTCGAATTCTATATAGAACGACCACATTGACAATGTGGATATGCACACACGCATATGGAAAAGTAGCAAC
>JABACO010000009.1:6530181-6564083 GCA_013339895.1 Ephydatia muelleri
TGACATTAGTTATTCCATTGAAAAGGCCAAATCTTTACAATAATGGCTGACAAATGACTGATTCGTCAATAAGGAGCAAGTTGTTATTTGTTTTCGTAGTGTTGACGATCATTTATGTGCCACGAAGATTTTGTTGGCTTTATGTTGTGGAGAGTATTGAGAGTGATATGCTTAGTTCATATTTTAAAAGACACTATGGTCCGAATGAATTTGCCTATCACCAGCTGCAGCCAATGCTACGACGGAGCATCTAATATGGCTGGTAGACACAGAGGAGTAGCAACACAGATATTGTCTGAAGAGTCGAGAGCTACTTATACCCATTGCTATGGGCATGCTTTGAACCTTGCAGCTTCAGACACAGTGAAAATGAACAGAATTCTTCGAGACACACTGGATACAGCATTAGAATATCAAAGCTACTGAAATATTCTCCAAGATGAGATGCTATATTTGCGTGTCTCAAAACGGATATTGCACCTGCAACACCTGGATTCCGTACCATGTGTCCAACACGTTGGACTGTGCGTGCTGTTTCGTTGCAGAGTATAATAAATAATTTCAAGCATTATGGGAGGAACTGGGAAGATGTACTCACCAACTCAGAGATAAGGGCTCGACTTGTTGGAGTGGAGGCTATGACTGGGAACTTTGATTTCTTGTTTGGTTTAGTCTTAGGAGAACGCATTCTAAAGCATACAGATAACCTGAGTAAAACCTTACAATGTCCAGCTCTTACTGCTACAGAGGCTCAGCAGTGTGCTGCACTTACTTGTGAAACCTTCTGTAAGTTGCGCTCATCAGAAATGTTTGATCTCTTCTGGGATAGACTTAAAGGCCTTCAAGAGAAGTATGGTGTAAACAAACCTGCTTTGCATAGGAAGAGGAAAGCCCCTAGTCATTTAGAGGTTGGATCTAGGCAAAGGTTTTCACCATAGTACACCACTAATATTTAGTGTCTTGACTTAATTGTTAATGCTGTTAAGGAAAGATTCAACCAGCCAGGGTATGCTGTATTGCAAAAATTAGAAGACCTTTTGTTGAAGGCTGCAAGAAAAGAAAAATATGATGCAGAAATGGCATTTGCACTACCAGGATGACTTTTGTCGCCTCAAGTCTAGAAGCTCAGTTGGAGCTACTAGCAACTAAATATTCTTCTTCAACTGAGGAAGCCAACATTTGAAGTTATCGTCTTATGTACTTCACTATCTCCAGCACATCGCACTTCTATATCAGAGATATGCACCTTGCTTCAAGCTCATCTTGATTAGTCCTGCTACCAATGCTATTAGTGAGCACAGTGCTTCAGTTCTGAGAAGGGTGAAAACATACCTTCATTCAAGTATGTCACAAATGCGTGTTAATTTAGTTCTACATGCTCACAAAGAGAGAACTGATGCTCTGTCCATTGCTTCATGCTTAAACGAGTTCGTCAGCTTGAATGAGCACAGACTAGACATTTTTAGCAAGTTTTGAAATGACATTTCCTTTATTGTATATATACTGATGTGTATGTATATATACGCAACCAATCAATTAACATAGCTCTCACGTGATCTGTTTTCATCAATCCCCAATATATAGCATAGATAGACATGCATATTTATATGAATCATACAAAAAGGCTCCGCCCCTGACCCCGCCTCTTCCTATGGCCAGACCACTTTTTTTCGTTCCTACGGCCCCTGAATTGTCACACCAAACTCTTCCATCACTTTGGTAACAGGACCATCTCTTGGGGAGAACAGTTTATATGTTAGCCTTTCACTTCTAGATGTGGTTGAACAATGCACGCTGCACACTAACAATGGTGCAAGAGTACACTTGTCATCCTTTTACTGGTCTGGCACCCCTTTCATGAGTCTACCCTCTTTGAACTCTTCATTCTCTTCCGGGTCAACTCCGAGTTCAAGGAGGACAGAACCCCTTGCACCATTGTTAGTGCGAAGCACTCGTTTATTTTTCTGCATGGGGATTATAAATACTTGTGAATTGCCCCTATATACACTTATACGTTAACTACATGTGTAGCTTATAAAAGTGTCATGTCGTCCAGATCAGTCAACAAGATTTACTATTGTGACCCCTTTTCGATCTCATCGGTGCCGGATACATGCCCGTTTGCATTTAGTGTCTTTGCGATGATAAAATCCCACCCATCTCTTTGATTACAAAGCGGAGATCGCGCATGTTGTAATTGTTTGAATGCAATTCGGAAAGTTACTTCAGAAGTTTCTCCTATAAGTGAACAAGAAGAACAAGCTGGCCCTAGCATTCCATCAGTCCCTTCTACAGTTGCAGAAAGCAGTGCCCCGACACCAGTGGGGTACCGATACTGAAGATAGTGACGATGCGCTGCCAGTTACTAGTGTCAATGAAGTACTCGGTTTAGTGGGCGTCTCCCCTATTGGTGGCAAACGCAACATCCGAAGTCAAAGGTATGTTAAGGAGAAAATAACCAGAGCAGAGGGTGCCATTAGGAAGGCAGTATTGTTTGCAGTTGGGAATGAAGCAATGGAGCAGCAGGATGATGATGATGATGGAAGAGAAATGATAGAGCAGCTGAAAGAGAAATTTACCTCAACCACATCTAGAAGTGAAAGGCTAACAATATAAACTGTTCTCCCTAAGTGATGGTCTGTTACCAAAGTGATGGAAGAATTTGGTGTGACAAATTAAATGGCTAGAAGTGCTAAGAAGCTGGTTGAAGATAAAGGAGTATTGAGTACCCCAGATTCCAAGGCAGGAAATCCAATCATCTAGAAACACTTTGGAGCAAGTAAGAAGCTTCTATTGCCATGATGACACCAGCAGGGTGATGCCTGGCAAAAAGGATTTCATTTCAGTGAGGAACACTGATGGGGAAAAGGTGCATCAGCAAAGAGGCTTGTATTATGCAATTCAGTTGAAGGAATGGGTATGGGTATCCACAGCATCAGGATGTAATGAAGGTTGACCCCGTCAGACATACTTACGCTTGTGAGCCCCTCGACAGCTACAGGACGCAGATATTACTTAACAGCCAAGGAAGATGCAGCAGCAACCTGTGCACTTGAAGCATAAGCATGAGTATCTATATAAACTATTACACTTTGTTGTATTTTGTGTGCCTTGATGTATGCATGATGTAATTTACATTGCAACTAAATTTTGTTACTTCAGAACAATCTATTTTGAACGAGCACTGCGCATTAACAATGATAAAGTATTGCATGCAGTTGTTGACATGGTTGTTACTGCTGTGGCCAAAGTTTTGATAGTTGTGGTTTGGCCACTTAATGGCTGCCTTACTCAAAACGTTTGTGGTTCTTCATTGGTTATCAATAATCAATTTTTTTATTGTACATATGTATTGATTACAATGTGCCACATAATATTATAAAGTAAATTATGAAGTTTCTGCACACAGTAAATATGAAATCTATCTTACAAACCAATACATTGTTTAGCCCTTTCATTTCTCATCAATATGCTCGACACAGTGACATTGTACTTTTCAGGCCCTTCGATTTGGTGCCATGCATGCAACTGTTTTTGTAGTGTGTACCAAGATAAAACACTGCAAAGTACAGATTATCAGTAAACTAATCAATTATTCAACGCCAAGTATTTTGTAAACCATTAAGGGTAAAAAAATAATCTTTATTCCCAGCACCGCTTACATAAAGACAAACTAACATAAAAGTTTTGAACTTAAAGCTACAACATGGTGTCCATCTCTTTGGTGAAATGATTTGAAATGACTCCAAAATAAATAATAACATTAATTATCTCTAACCATAATCTTGAATAACTTTGATAACAGATGTGAAAAGGGACCTAACGCATATTATAAAAAATCTCCAGTACAAGCGTTGAAATGAATGGCTTAACAAAAAAATCAGTGCCTTACAACTGGTCCGATTCTCAGTGCGTAAGAATCGCTGTGCAAAGCACACTCCAGACTTTTAGATCAACAATGCATCAATGTATACAGTGACAGTGACCACCTTCACTGCAAGTCAAAAATGGTTGTAACAAGTTTCTCTACCTGCAGAAACCATGCTATAACACCAGGGTTATAGGAACTAGGGTGAGTGCACAGTATTTATCTTGAAGTTTTGCCACGGTCTGTGGTAGTTAACACACACAGCTATGCTACAATCTGTTATAACTAATGTGCATTCATCCCGTTATTATAACTCGGTTATAACTGTATCCATCTTGCAGTGCCTTCTGGGATTATTGTCCACTTACAGACTTACAGATCATTATAGCTCTAATGAGCATGTGTGCTGTCGCCTTGAAAGGGGAGGAGGAGGGTTGGGAGTGGTGGGGCACTGTTCAACAGTGAGGAAGTGGGGTGGAGGAAGAAGGAAGTGGGAGGTGGAGGAAAAAGGAAGTGGGGGTGGAGGAAGAAGGAAGTGGGGGTGGAGGAAGAAGGAAGTGGGGGTGGAGGAAGAAGGAAGTGGGGGTGGAGGAAGAAGGAAGTGGGGGTGGAGGAAGAAGGAAGTGGGGGTGGAGAGGGTTTGAGCATCATACCAAACTGGTCTTGAATATAGGTGTTTTACTGCACATGCAAACTACATTACGTCTGTAGAAGAACAGTGTGAAATAGATGCAAGTAAACATCCCTAAGTTCTCAGACCTGACTAGGGCATTTGACTTACTGTCTGTAGTTATTGGCAATGGAAGCGATGTATCTTCGTCTCTCTCTGTACACTGGGTCACCATAACCCTGTAGGAATAACAGACTCACATCACATTTCACTGTGCACATACGTCAACATGTATTGAACACATCACACGTGTGTGAAAGCAGATCTGTGTGTGATGGCAGTGCATAGTGAAACTGTAAGTACCAAGTGGTGGTGATAGTGTGAGTAAGGTCTGGTCAACATACAGGTACAGCAGAAAGGGTGTAACATGGTACAGAAAGGGTGTAAGATGGTGCTGAATGGGTGTAACATGATGCAGAAAGGGTGGTAACGTGGTACAGAAAAGGGTGTAACATGGTACAGAAAGGGTGTAACGTGATACAGAAATGGTGTAACATGGTACAGAAAAGGGTGTAACGTGGTACAGAAGGGATTAATGTGGTACCTACAGAAGGGGTGTAACATGGTACAGAAGGGGTGTAACATGGTACAAGCAAGGGGTTTAAAATCTGCAAAATGGGTGTAACATGGTATGGAAGGGGTGTAACATGGTACAGCAAGGGTAAATGGTGTCAAAAAGGGGGTGTAAATAGTACAGAAATGGTGTAACATGGCACAGAATGGGGTTAACATGGATCAGAAGGGGTGTAATGTAATGGGTGTAATGTGATGCAGAGGGTGTAATGTGATGCAGAGGGGGTGTAATGCGATGCAGAGGGGTGTATGCGATGCAGAGGGGTGTAATGTGATGCAGAGGGGTGTAATGTGATGCAGAGGGGGTGTAATGTGATGCAGAGGGGTGTAATGCAATGCAGATGGTGTAATGTGATGCAGAGGGGTGTAATGTGATGCAGAGGGGTGTAATGTGATGCAGAGGGATGTAATGCGATGCAGAGGGGTGTAATGCGATGCAGTGGGGTGTAATGTGATGCAGAGGGGTGTAATGTGATGCAGAGGGGTGTAATGTGATGCAGAGGGGTATAATGCGATGCAGATGGTGTAATGTGATGCAGAGGGGTGTAATGTGATGCAGAGGGGTGTAATGTGATGCAGAAGGGTGTAATGCGATGCAGAGGGGTGTAATCTGGCTCAGGCAGAACTAGCTACACATGCACAGTTATAAGTATCTAATGCAAGTGTAGCTACAGTGCAGACAAATCTGAATCCAGACTACCATTTGTCCATGAACATAGATGATACAATCAGAGCCATTGTAATTTAATGAAGTGCTTCACACTTTTGTTAATGTACCAACAATGCTTAGTCCCAACTTTTCTGGCCTGGTCTGGTTCCCATAGTTACTGCAAGGCCTACTTACTGGTTACCATAGTTACTATGTGGTCTGGTTCCCATACTTGCTGGGTGGTCTCACTGGGAGACAGACGTAGTTGTACTGAATTGGGATAAGTGCACATTAGTTTCCACTGAATTTGGTATAACTCCGCTATAACTACCACAATCTGATATGGTCCATGTACAACTATCATATAACTCTTGTATAACTATTTGTGCGCTTGGTATAACCCAGATATAACTGCTGTGTCTGGACCCCATACTTACTGGTTGGTCTGGTGCCCGTACCTACTGGGTGGTCTGGTCCCCATACTTACTGGTTGGTCTGGTCCCCATACCTACTGGGTGGTCTGGTCCCCACACTTACTGGTTGGTCTGGTCCCCATACCTACTGAGTGGTCTGGTCCCTGTACCTACAGGACTGGATGGTCTGGTCCCCACACTTACTGCATGGTCTGGGGTGAGCTGGTCCCCATACCTACTAGGTGGTCTGGTCCCCACACTTACTGCATGGTCTGGGGTGAGCTGGTCCCCATACCTACTGGGTGGTCTGGTCCCCACACTTACTGCATGGTCTGGGGTGGTCTGGTCCCCATACCTACTGGGTGGTCTGGTCCCCACACTTACTGCATGGTCTGGGGTGAGCTGGTCCCCATACTTGATGACGTTGTTACAGGAGATGTCTAGGTCTTGGATAGATTTAGGGAACCAAGGAGTGCAGTGACCCTCTACATGAACCTGGTGAGCATTGGAAGAGATGCACAGAGAGAGAAGAAGAGTGATGGCAGAGGAAAGAAGAGGAGGATGGGAAGAGGAGGATGGGGAAGAGGAGGATGGGGAAGAGGAGGATGGGGAAGAGGAGGATGGGGAAGAGGGGATGGGAAGAGGAGGATGGGGAAGAGGAGGATGGGAAGAGGAGGATGGGGAAGAGGAGGATGGGAAGAGGAGGATGGAAGAGGAGGATGGGAAGAGAAGGAAGAGGAGGATGGGGAAGAGAAGGAAGAGGAGGATGGGGAAGAAGGGGAGGAAGAGGAGGAGGAAGTGGAGAAGGGGGATGAGGAGGAGGAACTCTGGCAACGTGCATGTGTCGTGTGTTGACCTGAGCACTTACACCAAGTAACAGCTCTTTTGTTTGAAAGATGTTTATGGGGCCAACAACTGCTCTTATCTTGCCACAAGTAAGGGCAGCACTTCATTGGAGCAGGGACATTCAAGGAACACGTCGTGGCTACTGGCAGTCTTCGATGGCCTAGTCTCCAAGTGCTTCAGTGGAATGTGTAGCTCCTGCATACGTGCATGTGTATGAGAAATAACGAGAAAAATGGATGCTAACAATACATCCAGCCAGCCAGATGTGAGGTACAAGGGAGAGGACGTTGCAGCTTCACCATATATGCCCACGACCATGACAGTCATTCTTATGCACACACACACACGCACACACACACACACACACAACACACACACACACACACACACACACACGCACACACACACGCGCGCGCGCGCGCACACACACACACACACACACGCACACACACAATTAAAAATTAGCACGCAAATTCATATACAAGGCCATCTTTGTAATGAACCACTTAACCTTAAGCAAGCCATTACGATACTACAGTAGTACCTTGAGAGGTTCGAGAGCGTTTATTAGATTGTGAACTTGATCGGTGACGGTAAATACCAAACAAAAATGTGTCGAGTCCTTATCCATTTTTGTGCTCTTGAGCTGAGAGCAGTAAAGACTTAATAGTTGACACTTCGAGCAGTTGTGGGCTAGGCTTTTAAAAGCGATGAATTATTTAATGACCGTAAACTACGCGAAATTTAAATCACGCGCACCCACTAAATAGATTACTGCGCATGTTGTATTACGTCGTAATAGTCATGTCTTTAGGTGGTCAAGCACTATCACGAGACACTATGTAACCATGTGCACGCGTCCTTTTACAAGTTGCACTTTTGTTTTCGAAGCAATGTACAATTTTCCGCAGGGGTATGCCTTTCTTTTTCCACCGATGAGTACATTCCTCGGCTCACTCCTGTTTGCGGCTGGACATGCAGAATTCAGATAATTGGACATTGCGATATACCTTTGAATGAGGTTTTAAAAAATTACTCAAAGAGCTCGGCATTATTAATCGTACTTTTTGCAACCCACATTTCATGCCGGCTTTTTTCAAGTCATCTCTTTGAGGTCATTTGTTCTTTCATACACCCTACCACCACAGTTAATAAAATTACCTACGCGCAAGACCTACAATATTACTCTCATAGCCGCGCATCCTTTTTATACGTCCATGTGATAGAGGCGGTATCTAAGAGGGGGTACTTTGATCGTGCTTAGCAACTGAAAGACGGCGACAATATTTCGAAGGTCCGCGAGTTATAAACATCAACAAGACAGATAAAAAGGCATATCTACAGCAATTAGAACAAGCCAGTTTTGTTTCAGCACGATACGCGGCGTGTGTATTGTATGAATAATAGGTGCGTTTTGAATGGAGCATCGCCATATACATGTACATGCATGTAAAAAAACGTTCAGGAGCGATGCAGGGTGTGTGGTCGCTTGCCTGTGGCACCTAGGGATAAGAAATCAAGGCGGTCATACCAACGCACAGAGTTTGCAGCAGATTTACACTCAGTATTTGGCATTTATACTCACAATGATGCTGTCAACATTCACCCACTCGTTATCGATGCAAACAAGTACAAAAGTACAGCATTTTGGAGCGTTCGGAACGACTTCTTTCCTCTGGTAACTGCAAAAATGACTATAACGAACCAAAACATTCATATCAACAGTATCATTGTCGAGGTGATGTTCACTGGATCTACACAGCATGTTAGAGGGGAAACAAAAGCTAGAACTATCAGTTTGTCTGTAAGGAATGACATACAACAACATTTTCAAATGACATGTACTGTACCATCAAAAGAGTACCATCAAAGGCTGATGTCTCTCAGCTCTAAACAGTATGCATCAGGAAACAGAAATGGAGTTGGGTGTTCAAGTGCAGTAATCAAAAATATCATCAGAAGTAAGACTGGCAATGCAGTGTGACAAGGATCTTATTATGTCACTCTCATTTCTTCAAAATGAATTAATAATAGAATCAGTTTCTAGTCATAAAGTTATTAAAGGTTTTATTCAGCATACCATTCAGCGTCATATGCTACAATGAGGCTTCAGTTCGTCTGTACCATGAGGTAGCCAAATACTCTCCATTCTTCTGTGATGCAACAGGTACAATAGTTGCCTTACCCCAAAAAATAGGGAAGCAGCGTACTGCGTATTATATGCAATAGTTGTAACCTGTTGATGGAAAGGCTCCAATTGCTATTGCAGAGCTAATTACAGAGGACCATACAGTGCTTTCCATATCGTTCTTTCTTCAAAGTTTTAGACGAGCTGAGAGTTTACTGTATGGTGCATCTAATTGGATCAATCCTGCTCAAGTTCTCATTGACCGCAGTCAAGTCTTTCTGATCAGCTTTCTCCAAGTGTACTGCATGGAATTGATTGAAGATTACCTACATAGAGCTTTTATAGATTTGTGAGCTGCTCAGGTAAACCCCAGGACTTCTCAAAAAATTTTGCCTCATGCCTGTACCAGCCAGGTCATGAATTCTGTTATGGACACCAAATATCAATGTTACTGGCTTTTTCCAATTCAGGTTTCAAAATGAGCAATATAAAGATTGAGTATGTACTGCTTTTCCATTGCAGTAAACTGTTCAACCCTTGATGAGTTTCAAAGATTGTATGTTTGCTTAAGTGTTGTATTGCTCTAAAATGGAAACTGATGACATGGTAACGGCATATAATTATTTAGTCAGTATGGTAAATTCCTTTCGAGAAGACCAGCTGTGCACTTCGATCTTCCTGTTCATCATCCATTCGGAGCTTATTTTAGCCGCAAACCGATAGGATGGCACTGGTTGATACAGGTAGTGCTATAAACAAGTACTACAGGCCAGAATACTTTGATACATTAATGAAAAATTGGTTTCCAATGGCCCCATTTTGGAGTGGACTTAATTATGCTTGGTAAGAACTTTTTAAACTAAACATGACTTGCATTTGTGTTCTCTTATAGGCGACCTTCAATGCCATAAACAGGAGATATCAAATGGCTTTCTAGACATATGTGCAAAACCGCAGGAACAAGAATTCGAACTATATATTGAAGAGGATAGATCATACTGAAAGGCACATGAGACCAGATGTATTTATTCGCAATCACTATCCAGTAATTTTGGGAAGACAATGGCAATTTCATGATGACCTACACAAGTCCTTGAGATAGATTATTCTTTTGTTTATTTTTAAAAAAATACGAACTGATTTTTTTTTTTTTGTTGCAGGCATCTGAGTCCAAAAAAGGTTCCCGCCAAATTTGTGAAAAATGGTCAAAGAGATAATGATGTCATCAACAGAAGCCACCTAAACCATTCTCTCAGAAGATTCAGATGTAAGTTGAATATATTCATAAATAGAATTTATTAATTTTATTATTATTTATTTGCAATTGAATTCTTATAATTTAGTAGATTTTTTTATTATGAACATACATATTATTCATTAAATGTCATTCAAAGGAGAGGGGGTTGGAGGCAAAGTTCCCAAAATGGATGCAGCATTGCCCCTCTGAATGGTATCAGAAAACTTTTGCATGAGGTATGCCAGAGAGCTTTTGTCACCAGTGGTGTTTGCAATGCGGCGACCCAAGTCTGTCAAGAAAGACATGGAACGAGGGCCACAGACTCTAGTGTTTTCAAATGCAACAGGTGTGAAAGAATGGTACGCATGGGAGGTGAGGTAACTGTACTTCTTGATCTTGGTCTGCTCCACCTGGTTTGCTGCTCAACATACTTCAGAGGCTGTGATTGATAAATTGGAAGGGGCAAAAGTGTCTACACAGGTTGCATCCCAAGCCAATAATCTGCCATTCAACCAGGGAACCATGGTGATTCCATTGGGATGCTTACCATCTGCATGATCAAGACCACTGGGCTCTAGCTGAGAAAGAACATTGGCAGAAGACAAAGCCCTGTGCAGAATGTCATTCAGCGTGGCATGGCAGAAGTGACGACCAGCGCTAAAACGACAACTGAGCCTGTGTGTGCCAAGTGTGTCCACATTTGATCCACAGTGATGGCAAAGGTGAGGGATGCAAAGTGGGACCCCTAGATGAAGGCCAATGGCTATGTGGATAGTGTTATCATCCATGCGAAGGCCAAGGGATGTAACTGGTAAAGTGTGCACCAGGCACCAGATTCCTTTTTAGAGGCAGATGAAAGCCTCGCCTTGGACAAAGGATCAGGGGCAGTGGCCAGGAAGAAACCCTACGTAGATCCAATGTTTTCTGTCCATGTGACATTGGGTCAGAGGGAGGAGGTTCATTATGACCTGTGGACAATTCAGTGATGGCAGAATTGATCAATTATAACAATGAACAAAGCAAGGAAGAAACTATCAACAGCAGGTCAAGGTTGTTAGTTTTTTACACACTTGGTTTAGTAATATTCAAACAGTAACAATAAAAGTATAGAGAAGTAGCCACGGCAGTCAAAGCGGATGAATATGTTGCTGAGTCTATGGGTACACTCCTTGACCACAAGGGCACATGTTGTGTGTATAGCATTTAAATTTACATGCCACTTACTCCTTTATTAATAGAAGTCACAAGGCTGCTTCTACAACACTTAGAACTCATGTATGGGCTAAACAACTTCCAATTGTGTTGAGCATTTTAGCCCTACTCTACATAACTGCAAGTTGTTCAAATAGGCGCCATCATAGAAGTGGTGGCAAGTGCCATCACTTCTATGATGGCTTCCTAATATTATGGCATCTTAGGAAGAAATATGTTCCATCATAGAAGTGGCCTGCAAACAGAACAAAAGACTGGAAAAATATATGCTGGTTGTATGCTGCCATACAAACCTTGTTTACCACACCACTCTGCACAATGATGAAAGGTATATGGTAACTTTCTTTCTCCAGCATAACTTGTATTATCAGTCATGCATCGTAGATATAACTATAATCTATAAATCAATTATCTGAACCTGCGTCAGCAGGTTCAATATAGGATTGATTGAGGAGTCATGAAGTCATTAAAAATTTTCTGTTGCGTCGCGAGGGACAACGAAGAAACGGATAGCTTTTCTCTTTGCAGCAATCGAACGACAACACCAAGATCTACGTTTTGGTGCTAGTTTCATGTCATAAAACTATGCCCTTCTAGACCAACTAAGAACCTGTTTCTCGTGCCCATGCCCAAAAAAATTGTTGGTCGTCGTCGTCTTCTTCTTCTTCTTCTTCTCCGTCAAGTATAACTCACGCTAGGAATGGTTTTAAAGAACGGCGATAGTACCAATCGCTTCAGAATTTACCGGCGCGGTGCCCCTTAAGGTAATAAAGAAGCTACAACGAAAAAGTACTATATACGGTATGGGTATATTACTATGTTCTAAATACAGGAGTATGGATAATTTTAGGCAGTATAAATACTCCAACAGGCACAAAATTTATTTTGGTGTCAGTTTAGTCGTTACTTATTTTTGGCTAGTGAAGTTGTTTTTCTAAAAATGCCTTCGCGTAATCGAAAGAAGAGAACGAAGCAACGAGCGGAATACCTCCAAAAGCAAGAAGAGAACAAGGCTAAAGCCCGAGAGCGCTACAAGGCCGACCCTGAAAAAAAGAAGGCCTCTGTACGCGAGAGCTACAAGGCCGATCCTGAAAAAAAGAAGGCCTCTGTACGCGAGAGCTACAAGGCCGATCCTGAAAAAAAGAAGGCCTCTGTACGCGAGAGCTACAAGGCCGATCCTGAAAAAAAGAAGGCCTCTGTACGCGAGAGCTACAAGGCCGATCCTGAAAAAAAGAAGGCCTCTGTACGCGAGAGCTACATCGCAAATATTGAACCTAAGCGTGCTGCTAAAAGGCAGCGATATGGAGAGGACCTCGAGGAGAACCGTGCTGCTAAAAGGCAGCGATATGGAGAGGACCTCGAGGAGAACCGTGCTGTTAAAAGGCAGCGATATCAAGAGAGCGTCGAGGAGAACCGTGCTGCTAAAAGGCGGATATACAGGGGTAATTCAGCTACCATTAAGGCAGCTAGAATGAGTCGGTATTGGAAGGGTCGTAGAACTACCACTACCACTACCACCCAAAGGTATGTTATAGCATGCTGTATGTACCATTTAAAATCTAAGGGCTGCTATGCACGTGGCTCATGGCTTCCTGTCATGCACACATTAACACTCTTGTATGCCTGCATGACATATTATCAGATGTACAGTATGGCTTCCTACACGGGATGTTCCCTGGTAAAGGTCAATGTTTGTACAAAAGGTTATTTGTACATGTACATGCATCTGTGTCTGTTACATTGTAAATGTGATGTGCAATAAAGGACTATACACATGTGTGTACTACTGTAATTGCATTTTCAGAAATTTAATTAACAAGTCTGTCATGCGCATCCAACCCTTGCATGCAGCCGATTATCAGATGTACAGTAAGGCTTCCCACAAGTAAAAGTTCCCCATGTACATGTAAAGGGTACAAAAGGTAATTTGTGTCTCTCACATTGTTTTAAAGGTCCACTACACATGTGTGTACAGAAAATTGAGTTGTATGAAAATAAAATAATTCACGTTATGCGCAGTTGGTAAAATGTTTTGATACATGATAAGGCATAATGTGTGGTAAAATAAAAGTACTGCAACCCTATCTTCTCCCATATAGTTACTCCCTGTTTGAGCCCAACTCTCGCACACTAGCAGAGTATGGAGTGAGTCTTGAAAAAGCAATTCTTAGGGATAGTGAGCTTCTGAGTGATGTAAACAATGCTTTCTGCAATAGCCATCCATTGCTAGCTCAAAAGGTTGTTACAAGATCTGCCCGTGCAGCAGTAAGTAAGATTAGTGCAGATGCATTACTTGCTAAAGCAATAAGTGTACGAAGATCACAGGCAGAAGTGCCGCCGCCGCCGCCTGCAGCAGCGCTGGACCCACGGCCACCGCCAGCAGAAGTGCCGCCACCGCCTGCAGCAGCGCTGGACCCACGGCCACCGCCAGCAGAAGCCCCGCCACCGCCTGCAGCAGTGCTGGACCCTCCGCCACCGCCAGCAGAAGCGCGGCCACCGCCTGCAGCAGCGCTGGACCCACCGCCTGCAGCGTTACCCCCGCTGATGCTCCCCCCAATGCTGCCCCCAATGCTGCCCCCGCCTTTTTTACTGCCCCCGCCACCCGCATGGCCTTACCCCGGGGGGGGGGAGAAGAAGAGGAAGAGGCCGAGGAAGAGGAGGCGGCAAAACTATTTATTTTATCAAAAACAACTACACTTATCACTATTAATTTTATTGTTATTGTAACATTAATTTTACATACGTATTTATTAAAGTTATATAGTAACTTGTGGTCGGGGCAATGCACAAAGCGTTCGTAAGGTATAGACATTTTGTCCATTGCACATCGTTCCTCATCACATTACAGTTATGAAGCTTCGTTGACACGGAGAAAAAAAAACTTATGAAACAAGTAAATAAAAACCTTCTCTAACGAGAAAGTTGGTGGGCATATAGGATTGACAATGTTGGTGTAAAAAGCACGGAAACAAGTGTGACAGAAATGTTACTGGAAAATTGAAATAGGCCTATATTTAGCCCAGTCACATTTAGGCAGCGCACGCCTGAGAAAATGGGCTAAATATAGGCCTATTTCAATTTTCCAGTAACATTTCTGTCACACTTGTTTCCGTGCTTTTTACACCAACATTGTCAATCCTATATGCCCACCAACTTTCTCGTTAGAGAAGGTTTTTATTTACTTGTAGATATAACTATAATCTATAATCATTATGTAGCAATGATGTCATTAAGAAAGGCATCACAACTTGAAGCATTTGTCAGCATTTGCAATGATTTGGAAGGAATGGTGAATCATCCCTGTGATCCTGCAAATCATCCCTGTGATCCTGCAAATCTTACAGTAAGAATCATGTCACAATGGTTAGAGTGCAATACAATGTTGATACATCAACGCTTAGGATGCAGTGAGTGTAGAAATTGTCTGTCTCACTCGAGGTGCTCAAACTGATTTGCTGCGAAGAAATCACTGTATTGTTAGAGAGATTGTTTATGGAAACTGGGGTTTAATGAACGCATTCATAGCAAAACATTTAATGACCAATTTATGCACTTTATTGCTAGATTGGTCCTAATATCCAGCAGCAAATTTTCACATCCATAACAAGGCAGCCCCAGTGCTGTTCGAAGGTACATTTTGCTTTTGTTCTGACCACTGCCTTGACCACAATATAATAAAATAAAATGTGTGAAATCAATGCATTCGCTGTGATTCCATGTGGTGTTAACCAAACACATGGAAGAAGCATTTTTGGTTTAATGAGGGAATGGTTGGATGGTAGACTCTCTGAAATGGAAGGACCGCAAGTGCAAGAAGTGTTGCTGTAATTTGAATTTTTTTTTTAAATGTACACAATTCCATTTACGCTATAGATTCTATGAAGGTTGCAACCAACATTTATCTGTTAAGCAGAGAGAAATATCACTTCCCTCTATCCTAATTATTCATTGCTCAAGAGTACCAGCCGATAAGACTTACAGAAAGCTAAAAACCAGAATTGAATTTCCAAGGTTTGCAAAAGCATTGCCATTGAACGTAATTGTACATGTTACTTATTTGTGTTATAGATCATACCAGCTGACTCACCCATGCTCCAGTGCCAATTGTGTTATGAACTAAGTGTCTTAGTGGTATACGTATTCTTATTTAGCTTCATCATGGAAAAAGTGCTAATGAAGGACATTGTAATGCATGAAGAGTACAATAAATTGCTTATTACATAGAACTTCTTTCAGACACATTCATTGTGCAGAGCAGGAACAAGTGAATTCATTATAATGATACAGAAGTCAGTTTGATGTCACTTCCTGAGTATAATTTCTTAAAAGAAGTGAAGGTAAGGAATGTAAGCAAATTATGAAATGGGTCAGTTTCCGAGAAAATGAAAAGTGGCTATATATATAAAAAGTTATAAAAATGCTTCACGTTTGAATCGCTAAAACTCCGTAAAGGTTTAAGCTATCAACTTCCTATTTCGAACACTTCTTGCCACACCACTTCTCTCTACAAAATTCGATTTTGGTGTCTTACCCTTGCTCCTTGTCGACGTTACAAGGCACAGTACCCCGAGGGATTCAAAATCCAGGTAGCTCCCTGCAGAATGTCCAAATCACTTCAAAATCGTTATGCACGTAAAGGAGTCCTGTCACTATTGATTTCTGCAGATCGTTGATTTTTACAATCAGCTGTAAGCACATTACTTCTAAGTGCAAAATTGCAATAAATACATTAAAGCATGTAGGACAAGCTATCGTAAAAGAAAGCAGTAATAAACATGAAGCTGCACATGTTGAGAATGAGAATAAAAATTATCCTCCTGGAAAAAAAAAAAACCTTTTAAAAGGGAAAAATCGAGTTCAAGCTGCTCAAATTGTTCATGAAGTGCAGGAGACTTTTACTGCCATAGCCAATGCCATCATGATCAGTCCTGAGCCATTACGCGTCAACTGCTTTGAACCACTCTCTCATGCACACCTTACATGCTCACAATATAGTGAAACAAGTGAGGTTATATCTGCCAATGGGTGTGGCACAAGACTGAGAAGCAGCTGCACATTCACATACACCCCTATGTTCCCACGCTATCATCATTATCAATCTACAAGCTCGTGCACCTTAACATGACAACACATACATGTAGGCTCTTGTTCCCCCTCTTCCTTCACGCATTCCAATTTTCAATCTTGATTTTTCTAAGCCCTCTAGTCTGATACCGCATCGAGACGTCCACAACTTTGCATTGTCATTGAGTTCTGTCAGAGCCAAGTCTATTTTGACTCAGCCTATAGCCCTGAAATAGATGTAATGGATTTTGAGAGTTATATTGTTTGCTGCGGTGTAATTGATTGCAGTTGGCATCAAGTTGTCAAATGCTGTGGCTTGGTTTTGAAGGTAGGTATGGTGAATAGCCTCTGTCCTTTTGTCGTAACTGTGCAACACCTCTTCAGTCACATAAGGCAGAAAATGTGTGCAGTACTTGCATCTCACTTGCACCAATGATGAGGCTTATCAGTACATATATACATGAGTCTAGCTTTATCTGTTCAAAACCTACGGTCCATGATTGCTGCTTAAGGTGATCTTAGGCCAGCATACTATCTAGTGGGCAGAGGATTACAGATCCAGCACTGCACATTAATGGACATGCAGTGTTTGAAAGAGGAGTGGAAACAAGAACACAAGCTGATAATGAAGCAGCATTTTAACTCCTTGAATACCAAGTACACATATGCATGCATGCATTCATGCATGATGCAAAATAAGTCAAAAATGTATTGATCACAACTCCATTGCTGCACTATAACCTTATACATGTAAGTACATGCACATCCCAGAGACCAAACAACCATAATATTCAGATGACTTCACTGGTGCATACTCCCACAGCAGGAATGTGTAAACCGACATCAGTCTATTATACCATATTTAAAATTCCAGTTCACTCTTCCTTTTGCAGGTTCATAAAAAGTATGGGTTGTTGCAGCAATATGTGCCAGGTTATGGTGGACACACAAAATGCTGCATATTTTCAAGCATTTTTATGTGTATAAAATATACACATCACATGGGTTTCATGCATGTAAGTATTACATTTGCTTGCAAGTGCAATGCCAGTATTCAAAGTGATGTTTATTATCAACAAGTCAACACACAGCATTGTAACACAGATAATTTTGGTTGTGCGATCGAGAAAGTATATATGCACTAGGTACTAATTTTTTTTAAAGCACTTGCAACAAATAATCTAACTGACACTATGGTTTTGGTTGCAAATCACCACTAAACAAGAAATCATACTGTTTTGATACCAGCAGCAGTTTTGAATGGTAAAACAACCATTAATATCTGCCTTAAGCAAATTAGACTTAACATACAATGGACTGGAAGAAAAAAAATTATACTGAATTGATAATGTTAAATGTGAGCTAGTCCATTCAGTTTGAACTATTTTGGTCCATAATTGTATCAAATATGACGGAGTCTCTGCGATCAATTACAATGCATGTATGAGATTCTTCAGGCAAATCCTTTCCTGACATTTGTTTTTCTGATGTCTCTGATTCCTTTCCTGATGAACCTTTCCCTGATGACTGTTTTTCTGATGACTGGTTCCCTGACAATCGAGGTAAAGGCAACCTAACTTCAGACGATTCCTTTCTCAATTCTTTATCTCCATTTACAACATCCGGCCTAGTAGATTGCAAACCATTGAGGTCTACACTCCTTTGCTTCTTGATGTATTTGTATATCTGAATTATGAGCGAACGTATTCCAAGCATCAAAGCATAAATGATTGGCATTAGCACAAAGATGTGAACAAGAAATACGTGAAAGTTGCGGCTGTCATCATTTTGGCCAAAGAGGGTGTAAGCCGTACCGCCAAACAGCAAACTCACGGCAACAAGGTTTGATAGCAGTACTGTGTCAAGGATGTTAAGCCACTTCTCCTTATAAGGCTGTACCATTGCATGGATGATAACTGCTATGATCGAGACCCACTGGTATGTATATATGGCACCATAAACTTTTAGATTGGGAAATAGCGAGATCAAATAAATGAGCTCCCTTACAATCAAATAAAAACCTGCAAAACAGCGATATTCATCCTTGTAGCAACCTTGAAATTCATCTAAGATGGGTTTAATCTTGTCCATTTTCAAGAAGCCACATTTTGATAGCCATGGAGAGCAGAATAAGAACACTGAAAGTGGAATATTAATCAACAAAACAAAAAGAGCAATGACAGTGAATGGAAGATGACCCATAACATCCAAATACTCTGTCTCTGGTTGGATACTAACATATTCAGTGTCTAAATTAGAGTAAATCACTGGTCTGAGGATAGTGATGGAAGTCTCAACGAGAGAAGTGTGAGAGAGGAGTATGAGAAGACATACAGCTTGACTTGTTGATTTCAGATTTGCAATGCATTTGAAATAGTTTGCCATAAAGATGATTGTAAAAACAAATATCAGAAAGAACAGTGGATGAATGTAGTTCAGGGCTACAATCTCTATTGGGAGCATACCTTTTGACAAACATAGATCAATGGAACCAAGAAAACGAGGCTGAAGGACAATTCCAGTTATTAGATCAACAGATACTTGCAAGAAGGCTGTTGGATAATTGTTACCAACAAAATAATTAATGATGCTGAAGTAGTAGAGTACACAATAGAGATGACCAGATCCCACACGAAACTTGAATTTGAGTGCAAATAGTATAACTCCTGTCAAGATGGCCCAGTACAGAAGTATGATAAATATCAGAAGAGTTTTGTACCCAGAACTGCACCTGCTATCATCAACACACTTGATACCGGCATATGTGAATGAGTTTCCATCTGTACAGTATGAGCAAAATGTTCCTCCCCTGTTATTGGCACATATGCCATTCTCCGCTTCAGGTAATTTGCAATATCCCGAAATGAATGGACACTTTGCATTTTCAGGACACAAGCCATTTCCATTGTAGCTACAAAACCCTCGAGGACACACATCTTCTTCATAGACAATACTTCCATCAGCGGTTTGAAGCTTGCCATACCAATATCCATATTTTATGCAACATACATTATCTTCACACTGCACTGCACTGTTAGATTTGCATTGACACACCTTCAGTGTTGCATTGTAAGGACAACCGAAAGGACATTGTGACACATTGAAGACAATTCTTGCAACAGTTAATGGCTGTTGAGCTGAGTGAGCAATGAGTTCTGCAGTGTACGTGCTGTTCCCACTGTCATTGTACAGAGGACCAGTCACATAAATATCGTTTGATGATACTGAGTTTAATTGGAATGCCCTGTTGCCTCCTAGAGAAAGGTTTGGGCTGCTTTGATTGTAGTCCAGTTCCAACAACACAGGGCTGGTCACAGACTGGTTGTAATAGTTTACAGCATAGGCAGATAACTGTAGTGATTGTCCTTCCCAGACAATTTTATAGGTCTGATTGAGATGCATCATATTTGGAGGGTTTGACACTTGCTCTGCTGCATTTGACCCCTGGAAGTTATATACTAATGAATTTGTGAACGGAGGGTTATCTCCTTCCCTGATACAGCTCTCAGGATTGCTAAGATAAATAGAAGAACCTCCCCTTTGCGCACTGTTATTGACAAAATTGGCAGTCACGTTCCAGTTATTCATTAAGATCGAATCGTTTTCGTATTGTATAATACAATTCCACCCCTCTCCGGAGGCACCAGGGAGAGGAAATTCCTGATACACACCACCTCCATATTGCAATGCATAGTTACTCTCAAAATAAAGCTGCAGTCCTCTAGTAAATTTCATCCACGATACACCAGAGAGATAAACTGCAGCTCCGTTGATTGCATAGTTGTATGCAAATTTCACAGCACCCTGAAGTGTGACAACTGATGAAGACAAGAATAAAGCAGTCCCAATATTTTGAATGAACAGTGTATTGCTCATAACTATGGTGGATGATTCCAAATACACAGTCCCCAATCCCACCACTGATGATGTGGAGGAGGAAGGGGAGAGTCCTGATATAATGTTAGATGTGAGATTGGACTGATCCATGCTTGCTGCAAGTGGGTACCCTCCATTAGCTCTAGTCCAGCTTACAATACTGAGTGCAGATCCACCACGATGTGCGATGTTTGTTGTGAAGGAGCTTTGTGTGATCGTAAGGGAGTTACGCTGAGTAGGAAGTAGCTGATAACCACTGAAGCATCCCATGGCTCCTCCCATTGAAGCAGAATTGCTAATGAATGAGGCTGAAACTGTGATGCTGTTGTTTGGAAGTCCATCAGAGCTTGAAAGAACCAGAATTATGCCTCCACCCACCTGAGTTGCAGAGTTAAAACTGAATTGCGAACTTTGTGAGATTCGGACTTGATTTGAGGTGGCATTATTACCCATTATGATTGCCAATCCAGCACCAAATAACGCACTGTTTTTCTGGAAACTACAGCTCATGATTTCGATTATGTTGTTGGCACTGTTCACTCCAAACACTATGGCCAGACCACTCCCTAATACGCCATTCACAGTTTTTGTGTAGTCCAAGTATGGTTGTGGCAAATCTGAATACGGATTCTTATTCAGTGCAAAGGTGCTATTCATTATCATGATACGTGCGTAGGATTTCTGTAGACTCAACATTCCACAGGTGTTCTCGTAAAACCCAAACTCGATATAAAGTCCGTGACTGGTCTCGTTGCAGATTGGTCCTATACATCCAGTCACAGTATTGTTGACAAACGAGCAATTTTGTATTATAACTGTCCCTCCAACGTTATACAAGGACAGGCCTGTGCCATAGCTTGAGGTGAATGTACTGCCTTTGATGGAGATATCCATGGATTCGATGAAGACTATACCCGACGATCCTTCCCCTCCCCCGTATGATGAAAATGTAGGGTGAAGGATTGAACACTGGTACCAGTAGAGACCCACGATCTGGACGTCTCTAACCGCTTGAAATCTCAGCCCCGCTCCGTTTGAGCACAGTACCTTCTGATTGGTCACACCAGCCTCTAGAATAAGTCCGTAAGCGTTTGCGACGTTAATGGGAGCATTCACCGTCAACGGCCCGCTGCAGTTGATGCTGATGTAGGTACAGTTGGTCACGTTCCTCAACGCGTACTCCAGAGTCTTGCACGCATATGTACCATTTAGGCAGCTTGATGTGTCGGCCGAAAAGGACTCATCATCGGAAACGCTGATATATGTGTATTTCATACACGCATCAACACCAAAAACGTAGGGTGACAGCAGGAGCGTACATAAATAAACTGCGACCGCGGTAATCATTTTGCAGTAACTGCCTGAAAAAAGGCCACGAATTGTCTAGACAGCCAGAAGTTGTTTCATGTTTCAAAATTGCACCTAACGCAGATCAGTCTGCATACCAGACTTGATAAACCGGATTCCGAACCCTTGGCTACTGAAGTCTGGTAATTTTCCGGAAACTAAAATATACGGGAAAAATTTTGTTGAGCTCACTTTTGCAAATAATGGGGCATTAGTTTGGCTTCTTAGCACCCAAAATCGAATTTGAAACATTCTGTTCTTCATACCTTGTCACATGAGTGATTCAGACTGTATTACCAGTGATTACCAAACCACTGCGCGAATCAACGCGGTATCCGATGATGACCGGAACAATTTACGCATATTTATCTCGTTCACAGCGCCAGCCGTAAAGCGGATCAACGTTAGAAACAATACAGCCACAAAGCGTATTTAAGCAACACACCTATGCGTATAATGAAGAATCTTTTAACAGGTGAGTTTCCGCTCAATGTTCAATCCTTCTGGATAAATTTCCTATTCAAATTGCAACCATAAACTGTGAAGAAGGGAAATGGCATACTTAATCTGTTTACAATAAAAGGTAAAAATATTCTTGGTTAAGGATGCCAATGGACACCCATAACTGGTTAAAATACATGATGAAAAAGACATCAATGGGCACTTAAAAGATGTAACCCTACAGCCTTGCAGTGGAGACAGAAAGTTTGTCATGCATAACTGGCATGTAGCAAAAAACAGTGAGTACATCTCCTGGGAATATAAAAACACATATCACATGAACATGCATGCCACACGTTATACCTGAAGAGACTGTTTCAATAAAATCTTCACCATTTACTAGTTTCAAGTTTCACACTATGATCCCACTAAAAAACTCAGGTAGGGAGTGCAAAAGTAAAATGCTGTCATTCCCAAGTCCCTTGAAAGTTGGGTAGCTATGAACCAACAGTTCTAAGTGTGACATGTTTTTTATTTATTTATTTGTAAAATTATGTAAATGCACATGTGTGTATGTAGGTGGCTTACTTTACTAAGTACTCCTAGACGATAGATACTGCTTTTTTGCAAGTTCCTCAATGAGAGCATTGATGAAGAAACTCTGCACCATTCTCTCTACAAACCATTGTGACACCTAAACATGAGGTGAAATTCGGTTGCTTATGCATGATCCCAGTCTTGGGAAAAAATCTAATGTCTGTGTACTCTAGTAAGGAGAATGACCTGTACTTGACAATTTAGTAAATGGCTGCAAGCTATCATTCCGCTCTCACACTGGAAAACACCTATACCCCATATTTAGCTGGTTGCCTCTACTCCATGTTTTCAACAATATTTCCATGCAGGCATTTTTTTTTTTCCACAAACCATACTAATTCAAGTAGCTACCAAAGGAACTGCATGATAAAATTCAATTTTGGATGAAATAGATTCACCTCTTATCAGGAAACCATAAGGTGTGAAAACGCATTTAAATTTCCATACATTGCCGTAGGCAATTCAAATGTGAATACTTGGTTTCATTCGCTGAGAGACATGTAGAATCTTGGCATTCACAAACCATGCCAAAAAAAGTAGCTACCAATGGGGACTGCATGATAAGTATCAATTATCCCAGATGAAAAAGATGCACCTCTTATCAGGAAAGCATGGGTGTGAAATAACAATCGATTCCCATACATTGATATGCAAATAGAATCTTGGCATTCACAAACCATACCACTTCAAGTAGCTATCAATGGGGACTGCATTTTATTATTCAATCTATTCGCCTCTTATCACCCATGAGAAATGTCTCAATTCCAATACATTGACATAGGCAAATCAAATGTGAACTTGTCTCATCTGCTGAAAAACAAGTCGAATCTTGGCACTCACAAACCATAGCAATTCAAGTAGCTACCTGTGGAGCTGCATTATGTGATTCAATCCTGGATGACAAGATTCGCCTCTTATCAACAAAGCATGAGCTGTGAAAGCACTATCAATTCTCATACATTGATATATAGGCAGTTACTACGTCCATTTCTTGAGTAAAACTGTCTATAGCAATGTATGGGAATTGAATGGGTTTTTGAGAAATGGTGTAGAACGAAGTTTTGAAAAATAAGGAGTCTGTAGCGTTAATCATTGATACGTTACAGCAATTTGAGTTTTATGTTATAAACATAAATCCACAAGGGTCATTATCTCATAGAACGTTCCATTTAATTGATTTGGCCTCATGCATGAAGCATACATGTATGCTCTGGGCTAGCACTATGCTGTTCAAACATTGCTGCCATTGAGCTAAGTACATTGTGCAGTGTGCGGAACATCACAAAGATGTGTCCATCCCAAGCCACCATCGTAAGGCTACCTGGAACTCTTCTGGCTCCAAGCTAAGGTTAAGTCCCTAGAAGGGATGACAGCTAGCCAAGAGGAAGCACGGCATGAGGAGACCATTAACAGAAGGGCACGGTTGGCTGGAGATGAGATGAAGCACAGCTGGTCGAATTGATGTTCATCAATTCTGGTAGATACGTTTTTTTTACAGAGACCAGAATCTAGCAAAGACTCGCCTGAGACTGAACTTGCAGGAGGAAACAAGCTATTCTTATCGGTAACAGCTTGCAGAGTGAACTCATCGAGAGGATCTGCACAACCAGCTTTGATAATTGATGACAAATAAGCAGCTAAACAATGTAACGCCAACCTATGGAGACCTAGACCACCCCTACTAAGGCTCAGCTGGACTTGCAGCCAATCAGATTCCGAAGCATCAATTGCAACACAATCAGAGAAGTAACGACGAATCTCCTCATCAAACGATGCTAGGCCTTCAGACACAAGAGAAGGTGGCGTGGAGCGAGCTAAATGAACCAGCTTACAAAATGAGGCACACTGACGTAAGAGGATAAGTGCAATTTGAGGATCTAAAGATCCTACCCCGACAGTTGGGACAGCAACTTGACTGCCTTAGCCCGCTTTTGAGCAAGGAATTAGGCGCAAAAAATGACATCCCCAATAGGAGTAGGCTCATGAGCCATCTTCGTGTTTGCCAGAAAAGGTCCCTCAATTAGGGGGGGGGGGGGGGGGGGGGGGGGGGGGGGGGGGGGAGGAGGAGGGAATGCACTATAACGGCAATAAGTTTAATTGGAAAAAAAAATGCAAAGAATCATTTTTTAAAAACCAGCAGGCTCTGGCTGCAGTTGCAACTTTGAAAGTTCAAGTGACCATGATGGTTTGTTTGCCTAAATTAACATAGTGAGGACATTGGGAAATGTTATCAGTATTGAAAACAAATACAAAATAATGGTGAGATGACTAAAATGCAGTAAGGTTCAGCTTGAGCCTGTACTAATCAGCTTGAACTAGATTAGTCCCTAATTTAATCAAATATCACGGAGTCTCTACGCTCATTGCTATAATCGATTACAATGCATGTGTGAGATTTCTCTGGTATCTCCAGTCCTAATGATTCCGAACCTTTCCCTGAGAACTGATTTTCTGATGATTGATTTAAAGGCAATCTAACCTCTGACATTTCCTTTTTCAATTGTCTATCTTCTTTCCTAACATTCAGCTCTGAAGATTTCAATTGTGACTCTGTTAATCCATTGAGGTTTACACTCTTGTTCTGTTTGACATATTCATATACTTGGATGATGAGCAAATATATTCCAAGCACCACAGCATAAATGATTGGCATTAGCACAAAGATGTGAACAAGAAATACGTGAAAGTTGCGGCTGTCATCATTTTGGCCAAAGAGGGTGTAAGCCGTACCGCCAAACAGCAAACTCACGGCAACAAGGTTTGATAGCAGTACTGTGTCAAGGATGTTAAGCCACTTCTCCTTATAAGGCTGTACCATTGCATGGATGATAACTGCTATGATCGAGACCCACTGGTATGTATATATGGCACCATAAACTTTTAGATTGGGAAATAGCGAGATCAGGTAAATGAGCTCCCTTACAATCAAGTAAAAACCTGCAAAACAGCGATATTCATCCTTGTAGCAACCTTGAAATTCATCTAAGATGGGTTTAATCTTGTCCATTTTCAAGAAGTCACATTTTGATAGCCATGGGGCTGAGAATAAGAGCAGTGACAATGGGATATTGATTATCAAAACAAAAAGAGCAATGGCAGCATATGGAAGGTGATCAATTGAATCAAAATATTTTGTCGTTGGTTGGATACTAACATATTCAGTGTCTAAATTAGAGTAAATCACTGGTCTGAGGATAGTGATGGATGTCTCAACGAGAGAAGTGTGAGAGAGGAGTACAAGAAGACACACAGCTTGACTTGTTGATTTCAGATTTGCAATGCTTCTGAAATAGTGTGCCATAAAGATGATTGTAAAAACAAATATCAGAAAGAACAGTGGATGAATGTAGTTCAGGGCTACAATCTCTATTGGGAGCATACCTTTTGACAAACATAGATCAATGGAACCAAGAAAGCGAGGTTGAAGGACAATTCCAGAGATTAAATCAACAGATACTTGTAAGAAGGCAGTTGGATAATTGTTGCCAACAAAATAGTTAATGATGCTGAAGTAGTAGAGTACACAGTAGAGACGACCAGATCCCACACGAAACTTGAATTTAAGTGCAAATAGTATAACTCCTGTCAAGATGGCCCAGTACAGAAATATGAGAAACACCAGTAGAGTTTTGTACCCATAACTGCACCTGCTATCATCAACACACTTGATACCGGCATATGTGAATGAGTTTCCATCTGTACAGTATGAACAAAATGCTCCTCCCCTGTTATTGGCACATATGTCATTCTCCGCTTCAGGTAATTTGCAATATCCCAAAATAAATGGACACTTTCCATTTTCAGGACACAAGCCATTTCCATGTAGCTACAAAACCCTCGAGGACACACATCTCCTTCATAGGCAATACTTCCATCAGATGTTGAAACTTGCCATACCAATATCCATATTTTATGCAACATACATTATCTTCACACTGCACTGCACTGTTAGATTTGCATTGACACACCTTCAGTGTTGCATTGTAGGGACAACCAAATGGACATTGCGACACGTTGAAGACAATTCTTGCAACGGTTAATGGCTGTTGAGCTGAGTGAGCAATGAGTTCTGCAGTGTACGTGCTGTTCCCACTGTCATTGTACAGAGGACCAGTCACATAAAAGTCGTTGGATGATGCTGAGTTTAATTGGAATGCCCTGTTGCCTCCTAGTGAAAGGTCTGGGCTGCTTCGATTGTAGTCCAGTTCCAACAACACAGGGCTGGTCGCAGAATGATTGAAATGGTCTACAGCATATGCAGATAACTGTAGTGATTGTCCCTTCCCAGACAGTTTTACAGGTCTGATTGAGATGTATCATATTTGCCGGATTGGACACTTGCTCTGCTGCATTTGACCCCCGGAAGTTATATACTAATGAATTTGTGAATGGAGGGTTATCTCCTTCCCTGATACAGCTCTCAGGATTGCTAAGATAAATAGAAGAACCTCCCCTTTGCGCAATGTTATTTACAAAGCTGACAGTCACGTTCCAGTTATCCATTAAGATCGAATCATTTTCGTATTGTATAATACAATTCCACCCCTCTCCGGAGGCACCAGGGAGAGGAAATTCCTGATACACACCACCTCCATATTGCAATGCATGGTACTCTCAAAATGAAGCTGCAGTCCTCGAGTAAATTTCATCCACGATACACCAGAGAGATAAACTGCAGCTCCGTTGATTGCATAGTTGTATGCAAACTTCACAGCACCCTGAAGTGTGACAACTGATGAAGACAAGAATAAAGCAGTCCCAATATTTTGATTGAACAGTGTATTGCTCATAACTATGGTGGATGATTCCAAATACACAGTCCCCAATCCCACCACTGATGATGTGGAGGAGGAAGGGGAGAGTCCTGATATAATGTTAGATGTGAGATTGGACTGATCCATGCTTGCTGCAAGTGGGTACCCTCCATTAGCTCTAGTCCAGCTTACATACTGAGTGCAGATCCACCACGATGTGCGATGTTTGTTGTGAAGGAGCTTTGTGTGATCGTAAGGGAGTTACGCTGAGTAGGAAGTAGCTGATAACCACTGAAGCATCCCATGGCTCCTCCCATTGAAGCAGAATTGCTAATGAATGAGGCTGAAACTGTGATGCTGTTGTTTGGAAGTCCATCAGAGCTTGAAAGAACCAGAATTATGCCTCCACCCACCTGAGTTGCAGAGTTAAAACTGAATTGCGAACTTTGTGAGATTCGGACTTGATTTGAGGTGGCATTATTACCCATTATGATTGCCAATCCAGCACCAAATAACGCACTGTTTTTCTGGAAACTACAGCTCATGATTTCGATTATGTTGTCCACGCTGTTCACTCCAAACACTATGGCCAGACCACTCCCTAATACGCCATTTAGGCTTTCTGTGAAGTTTAAGAACCGTGGTGGCTGCTCTGTATACGGATTTTTATTCAGCGTAAAGAAGCTATTCATTAGTATGACACGTGCGTACGAGTTATGTAGACAGGTGTTTTTGTAACATCCAAACTCGATATGAAGTCCGTGACTGCTCTCGTTGCAGACTGGTCGAGAGATGTCATCTCTGATTGGTCCTATGCATCCAGTCACAGTATTGTTGGTAAATGAGCAATTCTGTATTGTAACAGTCCCTCCAACGTTATACAAGGACAGGCCTGTGCCATAGCTTGAGGTGAATGCACTGCGTTTGAGGGAAATATTAGCGGATTCGATGAATACAATGCCAGACGATCGTTCCGCTCTCCCGTATGATGAAAATGTAGGATGACGGATTGAACACTGGTACCAGTGGAGACCCACAATCTGGACGTCTCTAACCGCTTGAAATCTCAGTCCCGCTCCGTTTGAGCACAGTACCTTCTGATTGGTCACACCAGCCTCTAGAGTAAGTCCGTAAACGTTTGCGACGTTAATGGGAGCATTCACCGTCAACGGCCCGCTGCAGTTGATGCTGATGTAGGTACAGTGGTCACGTTCCTCAACGCGTACTCCAGAGTCTTGCACGCATATGTACCATTTAGGCAGCTTGATGTGTCGTTCGAAGAAGACGCATCGGAAACACGGACGTTCGTGTAACTTTTACACACACGGTACCACCAAGGCCTAGGGTGGTAGTCGTTAACGACAGCAAACACAATAGTACACAGAGTGCCATGGTAATTAATGATTCAGAGCTGTTGCGACTAAATATCACCACCATACGATTACGTATGCAATCAAGCTGTAGCTACTACGGAAACGTTATAGTGCCCAATTTTGTCATGATATGACCTTTCGAAGTCCTACAACACCTTTGTTGTGGTTCTGTAGTAGACATACATGCAGGTGCAATACGGCACGTCCTCAGATTGCCATTTGATTCGGCAACTCGAATTGTGCTATTAATGCCTATATAAGATAATTCTGTAAGCAATTGGAGTAAGTATCTACAGTATAAGGATTGTACCGTTTTCAGTTTGTTACTAAACAGAGTTTTTTTAAAGTACGGTTTATCTAATTAAGCGAACGTTGTCATAGGGATGACACTGAAAAATGCATTCAAGGTCGTATATGCTTCTTCGACGGGACTTCATAGCCTTGCAAAGGGAACCGCTAGAGGTCAGCTACTGAAAATTGTGAGCTGTTTCAAGCTGCCTGCCACAGGGAATTAGTGCCGTTCCGCAAGAAGAACCAAGGAATTTATCAGTGGAATGCGACGATAACCGGTTTGGCTGGAACAGAATGGGAGGGTAAGCATTACAGTGGAGTGCGTTTTGTGTGTATGCGGAGTGGTTATTTACTGTTATGACTACAGCATACATTCCAATATGCGCAGTGGTACCTACGGGACTTATAGCTCTCAGCCCGCTAACGTGCAAAATCGTCACAGGGCTCTTTCATGTACCAATGAATAATTAGTGAACCACAATGAGTTTGCCTGCATGTCGATACCACTCGCCCTTCACATCACAATACATCCATTGTTAAAAAGACGAGGGTGTGGGATTGTAGGCATTCATTGCGGCATGTGTAGGACATAATTGTCCTACACATGCAGTCATAACATTGAGACTGCAATTGCAAAACACTCTCTTTTTGCTTCATTCTATAGGAGGATTGCTGCAACTGTCGTTGATTTTTAATGAAGAATATAATACGAAACCACCTGGAATTCATTTTGTCACCATTCCTTTTCATCCAAATGGTACTTACCACTTGCTATTGCGAGGTTTGATGCAATCAAGCTTTCAAAACAGTGCATATGAGTGCTGTAACTGCAAGTGTTGCTAGCAAATGATCCCTGTTTGAAAATTGGATTATTTGCAGTGTAAAGTTTGTTCTTGTGCTTCCAACATCACACCAAGCATGGCAGTGATGGCCACTGGAATTCCATCAGCTAACCTATTGCAAATTTAGTTAATTTTCTTGTTAGAAAGTAATTTAATGCAATAAGAACACACAGGCACAAGCAAGATATCAGTAAGATTAATTTCATTGTTCACATGTGACTATGGTATTTATTAATCTTTTTGGTGAGTTTATTTATATAGCTTAAGTGCTATGCTGCAATAATTGTACCTGTATAAACATGCATACAGTGATTGCTACACAATTCAAAAAAGGTTAATTGTCTGTATTTTTATTCTTTTAAATTATTTCTAATTCTTCTCTTTTTTTTTTTTGCCACAAATGTGTACAAAATTAGAATTATGGAGATTTTTATTTATTTATTTTTTCATTTATTTACTCCATCAGTAATATGCTCTTTGATACTTACTATCTTCTTGCAGTTGACCCTAATGATGGCAGCACTATGATACATCGGCTTAGAGATGACTGGTCTGAGGAATGCACTGTTTGGTGCTATTCTCCTTGGCCCTACAGGCAAGCATTGCATTACATGCCAATTTTTATATGCAATCTACATGCTGAGAGGTCACTATGTGCTCAAAGAGTCTCTATATCTTTGAGTTATGCACTATAAAGTATTCAAACATTAGACATGTGCCTATGATGCTTCGAAAATCACGTATAATATGGGCATAATTATTATTATGGATTTTTTCCACAAAATAGGACCTAACGCATGTTTTTTTTTAAAGATTTCAAATCTTTTATATTCTAGAAGTCTGAAATGTCCTATACACATGCTTCTTATTGCACTGAGAATCGGAGTATCTGTCACGGAGTTGGTAAGGTGCTGATTTTTTAATTAGCCATACATTCAACGCAACTGGCAAGCGTTACATTTCTATTGCATGTACTGGAAATTTTATAATGTATGCGCTGGTTTCTTTTCACGGAAACGATCCCATATGTTGTTATCATGCATCATAACTTATTTCTAACTGATGTTTTAATATAATTAAACTATCCCAATCTGGTGGACTGCAGCAGCACTAGTAAAGAGTAGACATTGCATACACATCTGCACATAGTCTTACATCACACTGATATTTCTTTACAGTCGGCTCTGTCACAGCCTGTAATGGAAGATGCGTACATACTGAACCATGAGGCTGCCAGATTGTTCAGAGAGGCCCCACACACTTACAGACAGATGGCACAGGATTGCACTGTAGCTAGCCTCAGAGTGGATGGTGAGAGTTAATGTATTACATCTAGCCTACTCATATTCCAATTGGGAGTGTTACGTGATATTTAATGCAATACTGTGATTTGCATGTAAAAATGATTGTGTACATTTACGTATTTTTCTTATTTCTAACTGATGTTACAGCTGGGCTCTCCCCCTATGAGTTTGATGAAGACCAAGCCTCTCCTACGGGGGAAATGTCTAAAGACAATACGCACTCTTTACAGCCATCATCAAAGCCCACATCAACCCAACTACACCAGAAGTATGTGTCTTATGATGAATACCTTACCTTCTGGAAAGGCATTGCTACGTCTGTAACTGACTACAAACAGATCAATCAATGTAGGTGGAGAACTTGTGGCAGTTATGGAACTGTTAGGGAGGGGACGTGGTGTGAGTTAGGGAGGGGACGTGGTGTGAGTTAGGGAGGGAACGATGTGTGAGTTAGGGAGGGGACGTGGTGTGAGTTGTTTTGAGTGGTGGTCACTTTATGCTATTTTCGATCTGTAGTTGTGGCTCTACTTCAGAAGGACAAGACGCTACAAAAAGTGCATAGTGCATCTGTGTTACCAGGAAGTAAGGAAACCATAGATTCAAGAGTGGAGCAGTAAGCCGTTAATATCTGCAGCATAGCATGGACAATGATTGAGCAGACAGTTGGGTTTAGTGAGATGGAAATATTATATCATGCATCACATCATCATCGTCCTCCTCCTCCTCCTCCTCCTCCTCATCCCCCATCCTCCTCCTCCTCATCCTCCTCCTCCTCATCCTCCTCCTCATCCTCCTCCTCATCCTCCTCCTCATCCTCCTCCTCATCCTCCTCCTCATCCTCCTCCTCATCTCCTCCTCCTCCTCATCCTCCTCCTCCTCATCCTCCTCCTCATCCTCCTCCTCCTCATCCTCCTCATCCTCCTCCTCATCCTCCTCCTCATCTCTCTTCCTCCTCCTCCTCCTCCTCCTCCTCTCCTCATCCTCCTCATCCTCCTCCTCCTCCTCCTCCTCATCCCTCCTCCTCCTCATCCTCCTCCTCATCCTCCTCCTCCCTCCTCCTCCTCCTCCTCCTCCTCCTCCTCCTCCTCCTCCTCCTCCTCCTCTCCTCCTCATCCTCCTCCTCCTCTCTCATCATCATCATCAGTGACATCATCGTCATCCTCCTCATCGTCATCCTCATCATCCTCCTCATCCTCCTCCTCCTCATTGTCATCCTCATCATCCTCCTCCTCCTCGTCCTCCTCCTCATCCTCCTCCTCCTCATCATCATCATCATCAGTGACATCATCGTCATCCTCCTCCTCCTCCTCCTCCCCCCCTCCTCCTCCTCTCTCCCCCTCCTCCTCCTCCTCCTCCCCCTCCTCCTCCTCCTCCTCCCCCTCCCCTCCTCCTCCTCCTCCCCCTCCTCCTCCTCCTCCTCCTCCTCATCATCATCATCATCATGACTATCATCATTACCATCATGACCATCACATCACCATCATGACCATCACATCACCATCATGACCATCACATCACCATCATGACCATCACATCACCATCATGACCATCACATCACCATCATGACCATCACATCACCATGACCATCACATCACCATCATGATCATCAGCAGCAGTAGCGTTACATGTAATGTTTCATTGCTACTTATGGCAGCCATCTTCCCACCCAGGTATATTATGTTGAGATACGGCAATTTCAAGGCTGGCCATGGCAAAAATAAGCACAATACAAGGCTTCAGCGAGTTGAAGAACTAAAGAATATGTACCAAAATGCCATGAAAAGCGAAGGTATCTGTTTATACACACCACATTACATGCAGAAATGTAGTCTACGAAGTCTGATAGATAGTTTGGTCAATCATTTTGGACAAACCACAATTGTTGTTTAGCTTCATGTTCACAAGTAATTGTGTTTGTCCTCCAGAGCACGTGGAACAACATACTCAGCAAGAGCCTTATTACAGTCAGGCAAAGCTTCAAGAAAAGCAGCAGCAAGAGTCTGAGAGAGAACTGGACATTGAGATGTCAAGTGCAGGCAATCCAGCTGTGCGCACGAGTGTTGAAGTGGATGAACTGGTGGAGTGGACTAAGATGCTCAATGACACAGATATTGGCTCATAATGCGAGCTTAATTAAAGCTTAATTTTGCTTAGAAAAAAAAGAAGAAAAGGAAACCATAAAACAATGGAAACAACCGTAACATATTACCAAAGACAACAGCATGACTAAACGTAGCAGTGGTTAACACTCCGGACTCTAAGGCCAATTCAGGATCCTTTGTCCTTCCACGTATCCAAATCACGTACATGCATTACATCTTTCTCAGCGTCCAGCGTCCCGGCCCCATATATTCTATGCACAATGTGCTTGTACACAACGCCATATAAAAGTAAGTACCTAGAGATGATGATAAATC
>JABACO010000009.1:6564183-6621493 GCA_013339895.1 Ephydatia muelleri
AAGACCAATCTGAGTGCTTGGCCTGTTCGATGGAATTGCTATACAGGTAAGTTGGATCATGTTTGAGGAGGAGAAAAGGAAATACCTAAGCCTTCCAGTCTGATACCTCTTATACCTTCCCCCTCCCCTCCCCTCTAATACCTTCCCTCCTCTCCCTTGCACTGCAGTTCATTAAGCTACACACCATTACAACCAAGATGAACTCTATCAAACAGACGAAGAAGGCTATACCCTGTGCGGGTGAATGGGGAGGAGCAAGGGGATGTCCTCTGGTGCACAGAGATAGAGGTATGGCCTGGGCACCAGGGATATAGAGGCAGGTATAGCCTTGGCACTAGGTGTAAGAAGGTACAAGTGTCCAGTTTTGTAATGTATTGGTTAAGGAACCTGTATGTGTGTGTGTGTGTGTGTGTGTGTGTGTGTGTGTGTGTGTGTGTGTGTGTGTGTGTGTATGTGTGGTGTGTCTCAACACTAATTTATGTACTCCACTGTACAAGTCACGCATTCTAGCTACATGTGGGGCTAAGGTCACATCAGTTCCATTGTGGAGGTTTTGCATCTGCTGTGTTCCATAGCAAACAATCCTTTTACACGTATTTAAGGTTTGTACAGTGTTTTATGAATTATGTACAAATTCTTTAATAAAAGCTCTTTCTTATCTCTTAATTATATCTTCAACTTGCAGAAACTACATGCAGCCTAATTGGAAGTGTATTGAAGCAGTTTAGCAGTTTTGCTAACCGGACTATTTGCTTTTTGTTTGTCTGTACGCAGTTTCATTATAATTATATTATCTATATATCACGTGCATGACCGATGGGTAAACAACACTCATATTAACGATTATAGTGAACCTCACCGTTTGTAGCACGTGATCTCGCTCTTCCAACGAACTACACCGTTTAATGCGCGATATCACTACCTATCCTCAGTCATCTTTTAAGCGAATTATCTTTAAGGCGTGAATATCACTCGCGGTAAAGTCGGGTGAGGATCACTCGTTATAGCGAGTGCTATGTCTAGCGCGACTATCACTCGCTCGGGCGAGTGATAGTCGCGCGTTGTTTTTGCAGTGTAGTCAGAACTCGTTTGAGACCCCCGACAATGATGCAGGAGTGACTAATGGGGCTACTGTTATAGCATTTGAAAGGAAAATTTGAAAACTATGCAATTATATCGACTCTCAGTTCTGGGAAATTGTCCCGAACGTTGCTTTGCCGATAAAGTGATCGCAGGGGCGGATACAGGATTTTGGGGGCATATAGGGATGGGAATGGGGGCATGTCCCTCCAAACTTGCCAGGGTGTCTGGGAAAGCTCAGTAAGCACCATCATCCCCGGCCCGCCCCAAAACCCTATCTAGCCGAGGGTATTTTCGACTATAGCTGTCAATGATAGCATCAATAGTAAGTTCAATATCTTTGTGCACATACAATAACTGTCTTCTCCCATAGTGCTGCGATAGACATTTTAAATAAATCTCAAAGAGGAATTAGCTCTTTCACTCAACTTGATGTTACACAGGTCAATAGCAGTAGCTTAACCGATTAACGCCGGAATATTTTTTGTTTAACTAAAGTAGAATTGTCCAAAATCAACTGAATGAGGCAACAGAGGAATGTTAGGTAGCAGGAAGGAGGGTTTCAACAATATAAATGAAGCCGTGAACGTGAATATATTCTAATTGGTGTAATGTTTCAAAGGGTCTGGAAGAATTCTTGGGAACATGGTAGGGATGCATTCTGTCTGCTATATGGTTGTGACAAGAGAGTTTGGTTTAATAGGGGAATTATTCCACATGGTTTTCCGGCCAAAGCGCAATTCTTGATGAAATGCTTGTGGAAAAGGCAGATCATCACTATAAAACTTTCTGGCAATGTTGCCAAATCAGGAAGGCACTCAAGAGCGGACTCTGCTTTCTTCGCTACAAAATGAATTTTGTAAAGTCTCGCTCGTATGATTAATGATTCATTGGCACATACACTTTTGCTCGCCGCAAACACTTCAGCAATAGTCAGCTGACGCCATGGGATCTGATGACGGCGGACTCAGCAGATCTACACTACTTTCCTGACGGCAATTGAAATTCGCAATGTACGAACTAAACGCTCAAAAGCACAATAGAAAAAGGGCAACGTGTCAGGGGTGATATTTAACACGTACAACAGATCTAGGCCTGCACGAGCTACGACAGTGAGGCGCTGATGACATGTAATTAAATTCATTACAATGGACAGGAGGCGTATCCTTATTAGTTAGGGGGGTAGGGGGGGGGGGGGGGGGGGGGGGGGGGGCATAGGCCCTCCCCCCCCCCTGTATCCGCCACTGGTATCGTGAATGCCCATAATTGGCTACACACATGTATATACCACTCTACAATTGTTTTCACTCGCGCCATTCCTATGCCCCTTTGCAAGGTATGAGGCGCCTGATCTCATACTCAGCGAATATTCTCACACCGTATATCAGCTACGTTATAGACACACCCCCCAATTTAATGTTTTTACACCACGCCGCTCATAGTTACCCCTTACATAGTAGGTCAGGGGGCGAGTGAACCTACGAAAAAGACTTAGCTTCAAAACATGGAAGGAAACACTTATGGGTACATGATGACAGTTTGACGAATGATCAGGGCGTGTGTGTTCTTCCAATGTCGAAGAGCATGATCTACACAACGGCACGGAGGAGATGGCAAGTATGTATGACAAAGAGACGATCGACAGCACAGTTCACGATGGGGACCACTCGTACGTTAGCGAGAATATGTATGGAGTGTTAATAAATGCCGATCCAGGTATACGGGGACGGAGGGTCCGGGGCGAAAAGGCCCTGCCCAGTTCGGCGACTGAAAATGTCTACATGTACATATAACATCAAAAGTTGTGTGTTGTGTGTGTGTGTGTGTGTGTGTGTGTGTGTGTGTGTGTGTGTGTGGGGTGGGTGGGTGGGTGGGTGCGCGCACGCGTGTGCGTGTATGTGTGCGTGTGTGCGTGTATGTGTGCGTGTGTGGCGTGCGTGTGTGCATGAGTGTGTGCGTGTATAAATGTGTGTGTGTGAGAGGGAGTGTGTGTGCGTGCTACCTACATTGTGAATAAAGCTGATTATAGACCCTCGAAAAATTGTTCAAGTTCGTATCACATAGAGTTCATAACTGATGACTTCGTGTAATATGAGTGTGTACATGTATGTCCACTGTTTACGAAAAAAGTAGAGGTTGATTAATTATTTTGAATGTTAACAAATACAGTTAGACCTTGCTATCATAGTAGAAACGTCCAGGCATGGTTTTCAGGGTGGTTTTGTGTAAACATAAAATCACCTGGGATTAGATGTCTAGCGTGGAATAGCGTAAAAACCATCCTGGGATTAAGTGTCCAGGGTGGCATGGGAATATCGTAAAAACCATATGGTCTTGTTCTGGTTTTGTTGAACAAAAACCATGTTGAAGCAATGAATTATACTTTGTATTTACTGTTTCAACATGGTTTTGTTTGACAAAACCAGGACAAGACCATATGGTTTGTACCATATTCCCACCGGTTTTTTACGCTGTTTCCACACTAGACATCCAATCCCTGAGTGGCTTTATGTTAAAAACCTCATGCCTGGACGTTTCTAACTTTTCCTGTGTATAATTCTCTACTATGTGTATTTATTTTTGCGGTATCTGCAATGCACTGTTTAAAATTTAAGATGTCATCTCTTTTTAGTTTTAGATCACTGCTTCGACATGTTCTGCATCATAAATTTGTGCATTTGATTGTGATCTTCCTGATCGTGGTAGATGCGCTGGTGGTTCTGTTTGTGTTCTTGCTGAGGTTGAAGCATTAGGTGCGTATAAGAGTATGGCAGATGCATACGTCCCTGTGTGTGCATGTTGGAGTGGCACGGCATGCACAATATGTGATGGCGTGCAGATGTATTGTAATTACATTATTTGCGAAGTGTGGACTTTACCTTCCATTCTAGTTCCTAGTAGCTGTGTGGGGTTTGGGTTGCGGCCCCAGGCAGAGTATTGCCACTATCACATGAGTTCAAGGAACTACTGTGGACCTCATGCCAGCTACTTTTGGACAACCTCAACATCTCTGCAGGAATGGACAGGACATCTGCAAATGTGGGTACAAGGGTGGAAAGAAAGCTGCATTAGCATGTAAGAAGTCTGTAAGAAGCCTCAAGTGCTTAGAAATGATTATTGCGCATTTTGTTTTTGAAATCTGAATGCATTAGTCGATGCGGAAAATGAAGTTAATCCTGCAAAAGTGTTGAACGGAATCAGTTTAGGTATTTTGTCTCTCTTCATGATAGAGGTAAGAGGGCTCAATGTCATGAGTGGAAAATGATGTCATTTGTAATTGCACTGATGCTTTGCAAATTCCTATCTTCCTTGTACAGATTGCTTTGAAAATTGTTGCATCTGGCTTTGGATTCTTTGCTCACAAGTTTGAGGTGTTTGATGCCACCATTGTTGTACTGTCATGGATCATTGATGTTGCTTTCCGAGTGAGTGGTATTGGTAGTATCTATACTGTTCTTCACATATGTATGCTATGCTTATGCACATTGCAGAGAGATTTTTTAAATGTCTTGTATCGTCAGATTAGATTCGAGAGTTGCACTGAAACATTAGCAAAGCATGTTAATTTGGAGCCAGTGAAACAGTAGTACCCTTATCGTCCTGCAGGAAAGAAGAAGGTGCCTTTGAAGCTGCTTCGCTGCTCATCCTGTTACGTCTCTGGAGACTGCTGCGTATCATCAACGGTAGGTCTGGTTTGTCTACATGTCGATACACCATATATAGTAGCGAGACGGACATACAGATCAAATACTTTTGCAGGGTCTGATGTGAAAATGGGATTGAGTACTTAAAGGGTAGGAGGGGGAGGAAAGAGGGAGAAATATTGGGGTGATGTTACGAATACAAAATCTACAGGCCGGTAGGGAAGCAGTAGAAAGGTGGTCAGGGCCGGCGTGATGAGTGGGTGGGAACCCGTAACCATTGCAGCTAGGGCACTATGAGCTTACCAAGCACCCCCAGAAGCCAAAGCATTTCCTGCAATTTGATACATGTAGGCATTTGTTGGCAGGAAAATAGCAATGCATTTTCATTTTTGTGGTACTGAATATTCCCCTGTCGCTTTAATAAATCAACGGTTCAGCATACATTATAAAATTTCCAGTACGCACAATAGACTTTCGTTGAAATGTGTCAGAGCCTTACAACTTCATGACAGATACTCCGATTCTCAATGCGTAAGAAGCAATGTGTAGAGGACATTTCAGACCTCTAGACTATCAAAGAATATGACATCTTGAAAAAAACATGCGTTAGGTCCCCTCCCGTTTCGCGGAGAACGATCCCAAATTCTTTCATTATTAAAAGTACTTTACATATTAACACACCAAAGATACGGGCAGTGTTATATGCAAGGAATTGGTAGCAAACAAACAGGCACCATCTGCTGAATGCGTTCTGCAGAACGGCTGCGCATACATATGACTCCTACGGCCGCTGCGTGGCTTGACACAGCCACCTTCTTGGTCTACCGTATTTGCGATCGATGCAATTGCAGCCGTTGGTACAATGTGTTCCTACAGCACACTGATTTTCTCAGTTTTTCGTAACACAACCAATGAATTAATTGGACAATAATCGCGGACAATGGATTATTATTATTAATACCACATGCTCAGTTTATGACGTTTTCGTGTGGTGGACCTTGTGCGAAAAGTGGTCAGGCCATAGCCCGAATGTCTGACAGCCCTGAAATAGCAAAGCCTACAAATGGAGCAATATGAGTGAACAACCATTTACTTTGCCCTCATAGCACATAGTATGTGTTACTCTAAATAGAGCACACTCATACCATCAGGCATATATGATACATTTAATGGATGATCTAAAATGACGAGATCTACTCTGCTGCTCTCCACACAGGTGTGTTTATGACATCCAAGCAACGCTCAGACATTAGGAAGCAAAAAGTGCTTGAAGAAGCACATCATGTTGCTGAAGCCCTTGAACGGTGTCAAGGCAACTTAGTGGCAGCAGAGGTTAGTACACTTTGATAGAGAAGAGGGAGATGGACAATGAAAAGATGTGATCAATTCGACCAGACACAGGCACAATGAATATGTGTTCAATTGCATAATGTACTGCACAGACTGTCTCGCAGCTTGCTTGCTACATTATATTTCTTTTACCTAATAGGAAAAGCTAAAGAAATATCGATCACTGTTGGAAAAGAGCAATATTCCTCTTCCCGAATGAGGTACAAATAATAGACCTTGCAAACTAACTAGAGGTTTACTGTCACTGCCACATGCAATGAAATCATTGTACCATCACACTGCATGCCACACAGTATCTGTACTGCCTACCAGCATTCTACATTAATATATAGAGTTTCATGCTATGTCTGCTTCAGAAAGCAGTACATGCCGAATTGAAAACAAGGTTTATTAGATTAAATGAAAGTAGCATTATAATCTTATGTGCTAAACGCAATGACCACAAATGCATTATTTAAATGTTACATGAGTGTCTGCATCTGCACCTTAACTGCAAAGCAGATTTTAAAAAGTACAATTTTTGTAGTTCTGAAATTCCATTGTTTGATCACTCTCCTCTTAGACATAAGATTCTGGTTCTGGAGCTACACTACTATGCTGAGTGACTTTTTTTGTTTTATTTTTAATATGTTTGTTATGTGCACAATCAGGTCAACAGATTAAGTTGAGTTCAACATTTGGTGTACAGATGAAATGGAAACTCTGTTAAACTAGAAATATTGCAAGCTGCAATTGTATAGATGTTTTTCTTCCACTCTGAGATATCATTTGTCAGCCTAATAATACATGTTTGTACATGAATGCTCTATATGTATAATATCATTATTGTTGGTATCAAGTACTAATTAACATTTAATTGAACATGTTTTAACCACAATAATGGTATTGCAATTTCTTGCAGTCATAGCCCATGCTGCTGCAATTTATATAGCACAGTGTGCATAATTAAAAGTTGTGTCGTAGAGGGTCCTTGTTTTTTTAAATCAACACCCATATATTCAAGATCCAAAAATAGTCATAACTAATTTTAGTAAAGATCATTATGTTTACAATAGGTAAGAAAATAAGAGAATAATGCAAATTTTATACCTCTATCTTCCATGAAGTTTTATAATGAAAAATGTGCTTGATTATTGAGGTTGTTTCTCCATCATGAATAATTTGATTGAAAATGTCAATGCACCCCTTATCACTAATTTTAATCTTTTGGAGCTTTTTATAGTCCACAGATGATGTGCTTTAACCAGTATATTATAATTTAAAGTTAATTAATACTTGGTACCAACAATAGCATGTCAAAACTATATCAATGTGATTTTCCAATGCCACAGATTTACTATGCATTTTCGGTACACAAAGGCACCGAATAGTTTTTTTTAAAACACAAAAAGCATTGGATGATGTCACAAATATCAGACATTTACTCTCTGTATTTATATGTACACACGCACTACCAATCAGTAATGATTGCATGCAAGGTACAAAGTTTTACTACCTTTTTCAAATAACACCGCAAAAGAGGAGAAATTTGTGGTTTTATTTATTTAATTTAAATACAATATCCTTGTGGGCAAGTAGAGTGTCAGTGGTAAAGCAGCTGCATCTGATCTGTCTGTGTCCTCTCCGCTTTTAAACCTGACATCATCTCCGAAGCCGGCAGATTTCACACGGCAATTGCCACATATGAAAACAGAGACAATATTAATGGAGGACTATCTGCAACGAGCTTGGTTTGATTTGTGTGCCGTCTAGTGAGAGAAGGTTAATTTGTACATCTCTTATGCATATGAATTCATGATCTTCAACAAAACATAAATAAATAAGATTATATATACAAACCTTTGGCATATTAATAAGGACCTTGAAAACTGGGCCATTTTTGACCTGTTTGAAATGAATTATAGTTAATTGTGAACAGGTTACGCCTAAATAAATAAATAAATAAAATAAAACAAACTAAAATGTCATCAGGCATACTTAAGCGCTCTACTTTAAATTGGTAAGCTTTCTCGACAAACCTATCTTAATGGTGGAAATCTGAGATGCGGCCTCTGGGGACCTAAACACTATTAATATCCTTGAAGAGAATGCATTTCGAGCTTAGGCATACCTACGAGAGCGTCGCATGAACAAGCATAAGATACTGCAAACAATTGTGTAAGCTCCAAAGAAATATTGTGCAGCAACGAACATAAACTAGGCTTGTTCAAGAAAATACTGTCAGTGTTTTCATATACGAAACCGCTAGAATGGAATGGGCACCTGTGCGAGGTGTGGAAAGGAATGCGCATGCGCAATTCCACCCTTTCTCGTTTTCGTCAATAAAGATGGTGAGTACATGTGTTTCTTATCATGAGTAATCGGGCTAGGGATAGTAAATAATAGCTTACCTACTCCTATTTTGCTGCCATATTTTGCTTACTATTTCAGGCTCTGGTCATACCCGATAAGTTCCAACATATCTTGCGTATTCTGAACACCAATATCGATGGACGTCATAAAATCATGTTCGCTTTGAAATCCATTAAGGTAAGAAGGTACATACATGGTTGTGGTGTGTGTGTGTGTGTGTGTGTGTGTGTGTGTGTGTGTGTGTGTGTGTGTGTGTTTGTGTGCGCGCGCGTAACCGTAATAATAAGAGTTCCGTAGTAGTTAGGCGTTAAAAGGAGTTCCTCCAAATCTTTCACCGCCTTCACAGGGTGTGGGGCGCAGGTTTTCAAACCTCGTTCTGAAGAAAGCAGACGTCGACATGTCCAAAAGGGCCGGTGAACTCACCGATGAAGAGGTTTGTTTGCCTTTCTATTCCACTCTGCTATGTTGAGCAATATGTATCCTGGGTGTGTGCTATAGATCGAACGTGTGGTGACGATATTGCAGAACCCTCGCCAATACAAGATACCCGACTGGTTCTTGAACAGGCAGAAAGACCCTAAGGATGGAAAATTTTCGCAGGTACGTGTATGGCTGCTCCACTTCAGGCACTTCCAATGTGACAACTTCGTATTGCAATGAGTGCACCAGTTCTGCTTGAGTAGTCTTTCGTTCAGTGTAGCATCTTTTCCCTGCTGTACATTCTTATAGCCAACATTGTTATTGCACTCCCTTGGTACAGTTACATTCTCTTAAGTTGTTATCACATTCTGAATGTGTGTGTACAGTGTTGGCAGGTTGCAGGTAGTGTGTGTGTGTGTGTGTGTGTGTGTGTGTGTGTGTGCTGTGAATGTTCTATGATTCAATAATCGTTCATTAAATAAAACTATGTGACAAAGATCCTACCCTAGTTAAACTGTGTGCATACAACACAGTGACTGCTAGATGTTGTAGGTCTAGTGAATCTCCACCAGTGTAGAAAGTGGATGAGATTACAACTCCTTCATGCATGATAGTGGGTACACCCATATGAGCATGACCCAGCTTTCTTAATTATAAAACATCTAATTGCATGCATGATTGGGATACGTCTATACCTTTCACTTGTATCCATAAAGTTTTAGTTCGATAACAAACTGCATTACATGTGGCTTCCTGATTTTAAAGTGTAGCTTTCATTATGTTTACGCTTCTCGTGTTCATTGTAGAGATGTTTGGATTAGAAGAGGACTAAGCACTGTTTAGCTGTTTGCTACTGGTTGACGGTTTTTATGATGACGATGAGGTACATGTAGGGTAACTTAATAGTATTGCAGTAAGGCCAACAGCGCCATCTGTGTAGCACATCGCCTGTTTTTGTACAGTGGCTAGTATCTCTCCTCTGCTGAAACACATCCATTTAACTGTTCCGTTAGTGTATCTTAGGTCCTGCTACTAGTATACTTCTAGAACACCGGTTTCTATTTCACACAGTAGAACAACTACAAACACACAATAACTGACAATCTGTCATTCTGAGTAGAGCCTTGGTTTTGTTAAACTGTTAATCATGGGAGAATCAATATGATTATGTAGTTGCATTTCTCACTAACAGTGAATGTTACGCATGTTTATAGAAAGACTCTTGATATAAAACAGTGCATGACTTCTGGCTATTACCTTGCACCTATATACTATGAGAGGTGTAGTGTAGGTCATGGCACAACACATTCATTTCAAAGGCTTTTGTGTTACATTTTATCGGTTTAGCTAAATTATATTTAGGTGCATAGCTGCTGCCTCCAAACATTAACAATAAATCTTACAGTATTGTCAGAACACTTTACGTTCAGAATCCGTCCAGAGTCTCTTGCTTCTGTGAAAGAAATGTACATGTTTAATCTGCAGAGATGGTTAATACGTTTTTTTTAAGAACTGCGACTATTATGCTGTGAAAGCATAGCTAAGCATGGCAATTCGTTACAATCAAGTGTCAAATGTTGAAATCAATGTACACACAGTTAAAGAGCATTATTGATGTTGCCAACGTACTATAGGTTAATTTAAAGCCTGACATTTTCTCAACATTATTTTGTTTGATAGGCTTTACGAAAGGGACTTGCACTTTTTAAAACTGTGTTTTGTAGCATCCTATGTAATCCTAGCATACTTGTGTTCGCTAGTGTTTTGCACCACCCAATTTTACATCCAAATCACTTAATGAAGAAGAGTTTTAGGTTTATTTGTATCAGTCTTTAGTCTGTACGTCAAATCTGCTGCATAGTTGTTTACTTGCCTTCCGTTCACCAGATTCTAGCTAACCAGCTGGAGCACAAGCTACGTGAGGATCTGGAGCACCTGAAGAAGATCAGAGCGCACAGAGGTCTCCGTCACTACTGGGGTGTTCGTGTGAGGGGTCAGCACACCAAGACCACTGGTAGAAGAGGACGCACTGTTGGTGTGTCCAAGAAGAAATAGACACTCTGGCCCACGTTGTGATGCACGCACACATTCCCGTGCTACGTGTTCCATTTTCGGTTTTGGAAATGCAGAAATTATCTAGTTCAGCTCTTAACACGCGCATACAGCGATTATCGGCTTTACGTTTTTAAAGGGTTCGCAGGGAGATCGATATCCGAAATATTGAAATGATAACGTAGACCTAGCAACGAGCTTTGACAACCACCGACCGTATATGTAAACATGTTCATTTACCCGTGTGTAAATCGTAGTCGGAAAACGTTGCTTTAAGTTGTATACATATTCAGATAGCCCAACTCTTTTTACGACGTTTGGTGCTATTCTTAGCTTCATATCATGAATGGCAACGTACTTGTATTAACGCGGTCATCCGATGTTCGAATGCTCTTTTTTCTGGAGTAGTTTTAAACAAATTTTAAGGGGTCCTTAGATTCTTTTAGGTACCCAATAGAATATATCACAATTAAAATGTTCACAACCTATACGAGCAAACTTCCATCTTGTGCCCAGACTATTCAATTATAGCGGTTGTGCACGGCTTATATCTCTGGGCTCACGTGCACCATCCCTAGCTCTAATATGTCTCTCCCGTGTTCTTCTAAGCACAAGAAGCGTGTTTGCGAGGAACCAACTGTACGAAATGCTGCTTGTGCCAACCCCGTTCGCGAGGGTCGACCGAGAAAGGATAGTGTTTCGTCAGATTCTGAAACCTTGGCTCGGTCTAACCCAGAACGCCAAGCTCGGATCCAGCGGCGGATCCAGGATTTCTGGAAGGGGGGGTCTAATAATTATATTCACAAGCGGGGGTGGGTACGGGAGGGGGCGTGCCCCCTCCCGTAACAGCTAGGGGGTCTGGGGGAGCGCTAAGCTCCCCCAGTGCCCCAGCCGCTTTTTCACTTTTGCGTTCATTTAGCATGATAATAAGCATACTTTTAAAGTGTATTCAATATTGATAGCTAGCAAGGGGGAATTGATTAATATACGCGCGCAGAAGCCTGCGTGAGTCAACGTGGTCTTATAAGGATAGCGAATAGAAAACTCTACGCAAAGCCATTGTGACTGTATTCTGGTCTAAACGACACACACGTTTTACCGTTAATAGTATTATATACCTACTTGATTTAGCTCTACCAGGTAAACTATCTTCTTTTGATCGCTAATTACTTCTTGATCGCACCATTCCATCGCGCAGCAGTAATACTAATTAAACACGCTTGGAGGGCCTTGGCTTTAGACTCCCCCCCCACACACACACACACACACTCACACACACTTTGGGTCGAATGCTAATCAGTTCACTCGCGTTCACTAAACGCTTCGTTTTTCAACTCGTCAATCATGTAATTAAGTATTCATTAGTTAATTTATTCATAGCTGGTCGGGCCGAGGGGGGGGGGTCTTTAGACCCCTTAGACCCCCCCCTGGATCCGCCACTGGGATCCATCATGATACAGTTGCGTCTGCAAGTTCTGCCGTTGATATGACGCCTTCTATACATGTATCAGATGATCGCTTGGAACATGTATCTGCATCGCAAGCACAGATTTTGAAGGTGTTGGATTGTGAGGACGGGTACGAAAGTAGCGTGCGAAGGCTTCCTCATATTGATGTCCGTCGTCGTGTACAGTATGAAAACGAGCTTGATGCTGCAACCATACAACGAATTGATAATGTATTTCGTATTTATAAAGGCATCAAGTCTAATGACCTGGGTAAGGTGAAGATCTCTGATGATGGTGTGTTTGCCAGGCTGGATGAGCTGCAGCTGCAGAAAGCTATTAGGCTGAGTGAGCTTCCTCTTGCAGGGAAGATAAACAGTGTACCAGACCATTGGCAGCAAGACTGAAGCTGTTGGTTATAAGCGTGGAAGGTTGCAAGAAGATGGTGGACCAACCTCAAGGCAGAAGAAGGCCAGAGTAACCTATGAGGAGCTAGATTTTGAGAAGAACCTGTCCAAATGGAAGAAACCTGAATTGGAGGCCTACCGTATCTCAGTCACCACAAAATTGCTAAGTCATGCAGAGAACAAACCTGCCGGAACTCTTTAGGCGTGTCTCCAATCACATGCACACTACTACAACTGAGCAACAATGAACTTGTACTCACTGGTTGTACTGTATGTATGCGGTACGAACAATTACATGGCATTTTCGGTCTGGGGTCGAGGCTATAGCGTCCAGCTGCTGTTTGGTTCCAACACTTCCGTACAAGTAACGAGTCCTAAATCGTGGAACGCTATGTGTCTTGTTGAGGTAAGAACCTCTGAATAGTTTTTTTTTACCTTTAATAAGACCCAGTAAAAAAGTGTACTTATTTTCGGGAAGGGTCTAACCGTTTCACCAGAGATAATATATAGATATTATCTCTGGTTTCACTTCCTACGAATGGTGCAAAGAAGCGGAACGACTTACGAAGCTAGGGATAACACAAAACGTCGTGCAAAAAGGGTTGGGTTACTACGTATATACACGTTTGTGAGAGTTACAATTCGTCCGACTAATTTTCCAAAATGTGAGTTTGACAAAAAAAAACCACTTCGATTTACACGGAACCGGTGTTAAAGCCATACAATGAATCAATAGCCATTGTTCTATTTATGGCCCAAATCACCCGAATTATTAATCTCCACTTCATGGTACAGCTCGCGAAAAACGACCGACTTTTCACGGACATCCTCAGTTTGAAGCGCTTATTCTCCCGTAGGACAAATTCTGCACACAACTAGCAATGTAGATGCAAACACAACTTGCAATGTTGAGGCACACATAACTGAATATGCAAAGGCTCAGGTGTGGGTGGGGCTCTAAAGCTAAGTCAGTTCATGACGTATAGCGATTGGCTCATAGCGATTTGGTCTGGAAACTTAGACGATGCATGTGCATGCGCAAGGGTAACGACCGAAGTGTATTTGCAGATTCTCCGCCGTGGTGAACGGGTAACAGTTAAATCTTAATAGCGGTCTAGTTTAATAAATACACATTAACCAAATCAGTTGACAGAAATTTGCGCATGTTAATTTCTAATTCTCCGATTTTTTACTCCATCAGGTCAAATTTTATTCCCATTTAAACCTTTGCCTACATTTTCGAACACCCGGTGTAATCCGCTCGCTGCTGTATCTCTTGAGCTAGCTCTCACCATTATTATTATTATTTTATTTATGTATCATTGTATTGAATATGTGTTGTAAATAAAACTAATTCTTTCAATGATAATATTACAAAACATAACAAGCACAGAGCTAGAGTCCTATAGTCCTATCTAAAAATGTATTATAATTATTATTATTTATTATTATTGGAATATTTACATACGTACGGTGTCTGTGTCATGTATTTATGCTAGTACTTTTACATACACATACATTATTTTTATATATTTATTTATTTTTATTTATTTATTTTTGTATATATATTTTTAATAATGTTGATGATATAATTATAAATAAATAAATAAATGCGCATATAAACACATTACTACACACGAACGTGCACAAAACTACCCTAGCCTTCAAGCAAGTCCATTGTTGTAGCCAACCTAGCATTGAACGCACGGGCATTGGCTCGAACTAGTATGAGACTTAGTCTCCCATAGATGTTATTCAACATTGTAGAATGGCTTTGAGCCGCAAGTCGTGATGCGAGTTCTCCAAAAAACTGGCCTGCAGTTCTTCCCCAAGCACCAAACGTCTCCACCACTAATGGTACACACTTCCATCCCAATTCGGAGCAGATTGTATCATTGCATGTGTGCTTTCTCTCTTCTGTTTGCCTTGCTGCTGCACCTGCCACCACACCCGCTTCAGACAAAATGTTTGATTTAAGCGGAGAGGTGATGGACACATCAATGGCTTCAGGCTTATCACCATTGGACCAGCTTGGGATGAGTATGTCTGCAGGTCTAGTAAGTCTCCTTTCATGACCCAAGCCTGCCCCTGCTTCCAGTTTTGGGTTCAGAAGGGCTCGCTTGCAAAAATCAAAAATAGCATTGCGCAGAGCATTGTGGCGCGCCACTACATCTCCCCCAAATTTGCAAGTAACAGCATGGTGTGCATCCAGAGCTTTGTCTGGACAATAAGCGCATACCCCTAATTCAGATGTTAGAGGTAGACCAAGCCACCCCCACTGCATTTCGCTTGTAGCCATGTCGCAGCCTTGCCTAGGGGAGGGGACCACCTGAAGCCATGAGGAGGCATGTGCCGATGAAATTGAGAGTAAGTGAGCCCGATCAGCCAGACTGCCAGAGTTATACAGTGCATGGAATTGGCAATTCTCAATTCGTTGTGACAAATCATGCTGAAAATGAGACTTCGTTGGCAACGGAATAGATACAGTATCCTCAGCAGAAACTTGGAGATTAAACAGGTTAAGTGCATCTATAACATAATGGCTAGATGCCAAGTCTGGGGAAGATGAACTAACTGAGCCTAGGTATGCTGCCATGGAGTGAACAGCTATTGATCTTAAACCAAGCCCTCCTCTAGTAAGGCTTAAGCAGGCTTGCTTCCAACCAGAACTTTGTGGTGACAGATTGAGGGCCAAGCACTCTGTGAAACAGTGGTGAATGCTATCATCAAATTCAGATAATGATGACTTTATTAAGGTTGGAGGTGTAACGCGTGAGATGTGTGTCATTTTGCAAAATGCTGCACACTTTCTTAACAATGCTAGTGCTAGCTGGGGGTTTTCCAACCCTTGTAACTGCTGGAGAAGGAAAGAAACACTTGACTGTTTGTTGATCACAAAGTTATTACAAAATTCCTCATTGCCTATTGGTGCACCCAAAATTTCAAGTTGAGGAGTGTGATACCGTTTAGTGATCTCAGATGGGAATGCAGATAGCTCTGCCTTGCCAAACACCTCACATTTTGCAAAGTTGATGTATAGCCCAAGAGAAGGACATTATTATTATATGATGTAATGATACAAATAACATATAAAGCAATAATACTAAACATAGATTATACACAGCGCCACAGCAGGTAATGCACGCTATTACTACTATGTAAATGTACTATGTAAATGAGCACACACAAAATACACAACGACTATGTCTGAACAGCTGATTGTCGACCTATAGTTAAGCTGGGATGTCAGAGCTGACGCCATATGCTCGGGATAGCAGTGCCCTTGCATTTGCTCTGACTAGAACCAAGTTGAGCCTACCATACAGTGTTGAGGTGGCATGCGATTTGGAGCAATTTAGTCTAGCAGCCAGGCGAGAGGCAAGGCGTGAAAGATATAAGCGTGCTTCTGCTCCCCAGCAACCATAAGTCTCAACAGCTAAAGGTATGCATGACCAGCCTAGCTCTGAGCACTTAACATCGTTGGAGGCATGCTTCCTTTGTTCGGAAACCCGGGCAGATGATCCTGCTGTCACACACACTTCATTGAGGATGCTTTGATTAAGCGGTGATGCAACAGTGAGATCAAAAGCTGCAGGTTTCCCCAGATCCCAATTTGGCACTAGGACATCAGCTGGCCGGGTGCGCCGTTTATCATGCCCCAAACCACTTCCTACCTCCATTTGTCCACCAACACCAGCCTGTCTGCAGGATTCAAAAAAGGTATTCCTAAGTTGGTTGTGGCGTGACACTACATCCCCATTATATCTACATGTTAGGGCGTAGTGACCTAAGGGATCTAATGACTGGGTTGAACAAGATGGGCACCTACTGCCACCAAACATGTCGATACCTAGCCACCATTTTAAGGCTGTTTGGAATTCAGCTGTGTCAAGGTGGAGGTTAAGACCTGGGGAGGGTATAACTGATAGCCAAGAAGCTTGCAAGGTTTGATGAAGCAGACATTAAACGAGCCCTGTTTGGAATAGAGGAGGCATCAAAACTGCTTGTTCTCTATTTTAGTGGACGGCATCTTTTGGGTCGTTGGAGAAGTAAGCAACTCATCAATAGAAATTATAGCCTCTGCCAGGGAAACACATGCATTGAAGTGGTCCAAAGATCGGAGAAGATGGTGACTAGTATAAGCCCGACATCGAAAAGGAAGACATAAATGCTGCTGATGAGTGTAATGATGCACTGCGAAGCCCCAGACCACCCCTGCTCAGACTTAGCTGGGCCTGCTGCCAAACTGAATCAGATGGGTCAATGCACATGCTATCTGAAAATGTCTGGTGGACCTCCTCATCAAACAAGTGCAATTCTTCCAGGGGTGCATCTGGCATCCGACAGAAACCACCGCAATGGCGTAGCAACATCAGAGCAACTTGGGAGTCAACTGAACCTACTTCTTTTAGCAGTGCCAAAAACTTAGAGGCATGTGCTCTTTTCTCTGCAATGGACTTGGCACAAAAGATTGGGTCTCCTATTGGCACCCCTAAGATTTCAAAATTCAGTGCATCTGATATCTTCATCTCATCAGGAAAGCCTCTAAGGCCTTCTTTAGTGAACAATTCACATTTGGAAGTATTGATAAAGAGACCCAGTGGAGGACCAAGCTGTTTAATAATGCTGAGTGCTTGTAAAGCTGCCTGTTTTGGCCCAGCAATAACCCCATCATCCATGTACCAGGAGTGAAATAAAAGCTGTGAGCAAATTGAGTCCGCTGCAATAGCAGTAACCACCTTATGGAGAACCAAGCAAAAGAGTAAAGGTCCTAATGGGTCTCCCTGCTGGACTCCAGACTCCAATCTCAATGTACCCATGGTAGACAACTATAAGAGGTGATCACCATAACACCCAGCTGCCCATTGGAAGATCTCAGAAAAGTGCGCCCTGCATTCATCAAGGAGAGCTTGGCGAGAAACAAGATTAAAAGCATTCCGCAGGTCAATTTTCATCACTTCGAAATCCTTGTCGTTCACATGCTCTTCAATGCAGATGCGTAACCCATGTACAATCTTCTCAACCCCATATGGACTAGCAACACCCAATTGGTGAGGAGAGAAAAAATCAGATGCCTTCATCTTAGTGATCCGACATAGGCATTTGCCAACCAAACGTCTCAATGTTTCTCCTACCGCGATCGGACGAATATCTGGGAGGAGCCAGGTTTGTCCTTTGAAAGGGCAATGAGGTTACCACCTGCAAGGAACTTGGAGACCACTAAAGGAACCTTTCCGGATGCTAGAAGATTTACTATATCCTTAAGGGAAGAACAGATCTTCTTTTGTAATGTAACCTCAGCAGCGTCCAGTAGATGCTGGATTCGCAATCTGGATGGTCCACACGCTGTAGCCTTTGGAAAGGACCTTAAGACGGACAAGATATTAAAATCTGGTGGAAGGATCGGGGGGTTGTCAGATGAGTCGCTTGGAGGGATTACAGGAGGTGCGGCATTTGGATGCTTTGTCTTCAACAATTGCCAGGTGGTGTCATTGTTGGGAGCAATTCCTGAAGGGTTCAAAACTTGGCAAGCCTTGCCATATAAGCCATTCTTTGCATGCCTGATGGCTGCCTGGATGTTGTAGTCCGAACCTTTTGTATGGGTCTGGAATGCTTTGGATGATTCTCGTTGAGAAGCATGCTCCCAGAGGGTTAAGAAATGACCCTTTGACCACAGATCACACAGGTAGTTGATAGAGGGTGGTTTGTGGTGACGTCCTCTCCTTTTAGAAGATACCAGGACACACTTTGGGAGCAAAATAAGTTTCAACCAAGATTCTTCATTGTTAGTGTGCAAAATATCTTGCAAAGTTGTCGATAAGGTTTTTGCAAATGCTGGTCTTGCTTTGGCTGGAATATGGTGAATAGTACTACAATGTAAGTGGCACACTTCTTCAAAGGATGGAAGCTGGGCAGTTCTGTCATTAAATAGTGGAACATCCATTTGTGTATTTGTATTTGACCTAGGTGTAGCACATTTCCTCTGATGAGACATGATGTGTGTAGATGCCACCAAGTGGTGACAGTGAGAACAGGTGACCATATTGTTCTCATGAGCCAGTCATCAGGAACTGATCCAGGAAGGACGCCTTGTGTGTGTAGATTGAGGTGATTTTTCCACATTGAAGGGGCTACAAATTCAGTACAGTCTTGCACAATACACTTCTTCCTGAGCTGTCTGTCAGGCTTTCCACCTCCTGGTTTTATATGGTTGTGTCAATTGAGTGGAGGAGATGCTGGAGATACGCTTAACTGGGAAGAGGTGTCCAGCAAAGTAGGAAATTGGTGAGGAGTGGGTGTGTGTCTCCTGACAGAAGAACCAGCCACTTGTGGTTATGTAGAGGTTGTCTGTGGTGGTGGTTGTAGCAATGGTGGTTGTTGTAATTTTTTTTCATAGAGATACACATTATTTTTTTATGATGACGACATTATCATTATTACATAAACTACACAAATGCAACATTAACCAAACACAAGTCACAAAACAACATGCAAACTCATATATACGGTGTTGTGGACTAACACAAACTGCTTTCTGTTGAGTGTCATCCTCCACTGTGGTTCCTTTTTCCTGTTCGGCTGGTGTTCACACCCATTGTTATCAGTATTCACCCCTGGCTCAGCCTTTATGACTTTTAGGTGCAGTCTGTTCCGGCGCACCTGTCCACCTTCATCAGTGTTTATCACATATGAACGAGGGGTGTCTGCATGTTCAGTTACTACTCCAGGTACTTGGATACCATCTTTCATTGTTACCCACACTTCTGAACCTTCTGCCAGCAATGGGAGGGGACGCACCCCATGGTTTCTGTCAAAATCACATTTTGTCTGTGTTTGAATGCATGGTCCTGCATACAGAAAAATTTTAGGTAAGGCCAGTGTGGTTTCAATTGGTCTAGCACCAGTGGTAAGTTTGTACGAAGACGCCTTCCCATCAGCAGCTCAGCTGGAGATAGACCACACCAGGGTAGTGGGGTAGACCTGTACGTCAAAATTGCAAGGTATGCGATTTCATCAGCAGATTTTTCACTGTCTGCACACTACGTTCCACGTGGCCATTACTTTGTGGGAAATGTGGGCTGCTAGTTATATGTATTCCGCAGCAAATTTGGCAAATTCGTCAGATGCATATTGAGGGCCATTGTCAATGACCACTGTTTCTGGGATGCCATGCATGCCTGGCAAATATTGCTTCCACAACACTGCCGCCCGAAGTAACAGATCTAAGTTGAATTACTTCTGGGTACCTTGAAAAATAATCCACAACCACCGGGTAACATGTCCCTTTCAGTGTGAATAAATCTGTGGCCACTTTTTGCCAAGGGTAGTCTGGTAGGGGTGTGGATATAAGTGGTTCGTGATGTGGTACATAGTGTTTTACGCACACTGGACAGCACTTAATCAGGAGTTTGATATCTTGTGAAATCCCTGGCCACCATACAGAACACTGAGCTCTGAGTCTATACATCTTTGGATCCCTTGGTGTCCCTGATAAAGTTTCTGCAACATTTCTTTCTGAAGACACCTGGGTACCCCGATGCGCCGACCATATAGCAGTAGATCCTGATAAATGGTTAGTTCCCCTCGAACCTTCCAATATGGCTTAAGAGCTGGTTCAATGTGATGTCTGTCAGGCCATTCTTCCCTGCAGTATTTCATTATGGAAGAACACACATGCAGGATCCACTGATTGAGTTAGCTTATATTGGCTAAGCCTTTGCTGTGTAGCTGGCAGGTGTTTCACACATACTTCCATGATGTGTTCGGGTTCCTGATCCTCGGCACAGTGGGCATTTGATAGTGGTACACGAGATAGTGCATCCCCTGTGACTAGTAGTTTACCAGGTACATGTTGGATCGTATAGTCGAATCTTGCTAGCCTTAATCGAAATCTGAGGATTCGGAGAGGTAAGTCATCCAAGTGTTTGGATCCCAAAAGTGGTACCAGGGGCTTGTGATCTGTTTCAATTATAACCCTGAGTCCAATAATATATATAGTCTGCAAATTTTTCACACGCCCAAGCAGTGGCCAATGCCTCCTTTTCGATCTGCGCATAGTGCGTCTCAGTTTCAGTCATTGATCGAGAGGCAAAAGCGACTGGTTTCCTGACAGAATGACTTTCTTGCAACAGGACTGCCCCTAGGCCATATATGAAGATGCGTCTGCAGATACTTTTGTTGGTAGATTTGGGTTGTAGTAGGCTAGTATAGGAGGCTTGCTGAGTTCCTCTTTGGTCTGAAGGAATGCCTGCTCATGACCAGATGTCCACTGCCATACCCTGTTCTTATCTAACAGCTCTCGAAGAGGTTGAGTAATTTGGGCCAGGTTGCTTGAGAACTTTCCTAACTGCATGGTTAGCCATGCCTAGAAAACGTCGCAGTTCTGAGACATTTGTTGGTGCATGAACACATGCATCTTCTGGATAGCTGAAGTCTTTGCAGGGTCAGCCTGTACTCCATGTCGATGTCCAAGGAATAACAATTCCAACTTCCCAAACTCACATTTCTCTTTGTTTAGGGTTACTCCAGCCTCCTGGATCCGAAGAAGCACTCGCACATCATGCTCATCCTTATCTTTGCCATACACCAGGACATCGTCCATCTGGCACAGTACACCTGGAAGACCTTGCAAGATTCTGCTCATCCGTTTCTGGAAATGTTCTGGGGCACTGCAAATTCCAAATGGGAACTTATGAAAATAACAGCGTCCATATGGTGTGACAAAGGTTGTTAGTAGTTTTGAATTCTCTGAAAGTGGGATTTGCCAAAATCCACTGTTGGCATCCAACTTACTAAACATCTTTGCACCTGATAGTTGAGCAAGGTTTTCATCTACTGTTGGTAGTGGGTGCACCTCTCTATTGAAATCTACACAGATGCGGATGGAGCCATTCTTTTTCGGGGCTACCACCATCCCTGCACACCAAGGAGTGGGTATGTCAACTTGGGAGATACCTCCTTCTGCTTCTATTCGGTCCAGTTCTGCTTTAACCTGTGGACGTAGGGGTAGTGGGATATGACGGGGTGTAAAGAGAGAATATGGTTTCGCATCTGGTTGAAGCTGTATGTCATATGGCTCTCCCAGGTTTCCTAGACCTTGAAATAGATCAGGAAACTTATCTACAATATTTGAACTTGCAGTTGTAATCGTTCAACCTGAGCTACCAAGTTTAGGAATGGTTCGTGGTATAATTTTACGAAGTCCACATATCATAATCAGACCGATTTATTGTAAGTTCTAAAAACTTGTTTAAAAACCAATAAAAACCAAGATGACCGCCTACGTATGGGGCATTTCTGGATATCCATTTGTAGATGTTTATGGAGCTGTAATATATTCTACATCCCCTTTTGCACGGATCTCGGGTAGATCCTTGGTAATGTCAATAATAGAAGACACTATTCAGACGTTCAGAAAACTCTGTACACTTACATGATGGTCTTTCTTCAGCCACCAAAAGGCTTCCGCATACTCTGCAGCGTTGCTGGACCTTAGCGCTGTGCTGATCTATTCAATAACTGTGACCGAACTGTGGCAAACTATGCCGATTATTCGTCTGATTAGCTTGAAGTTACCCCCTTCCCTACGACAATCGTGTAAAAGTAGGATCCGCATTTAAAGGAAACGCTGGAATATTCTAAACTATGATGAAAGTTGAGATGAAATAACTGGGTTTGATTTGATGCCTACGGAGCCGGAGAATGGATATGACTCGCTCAAAAAGTAGCATGAGACGTGGATTTTTGTTCAAAGATTAAACCATTTACGGTATCATTCAAGCTTAATTCGATTCATATCGTCTCTGGATGCTTGTTGAAGCTTCAGGATTCCTCATTTTAATAGGGCTTATTTGAAGGCGGTCGGTATTGCCTGTCTAATGTCTTGAGTATGCTTCCGTTTACAGAAATTCGTCTCTGAAGTCCAACAGCAGACGTAGTTTGCCGTGTATTTACGGTCTGAGTTTCTCGAACCAGGTTTCCAAAGTGCAGCTTTCCCAGCTAGACGCACCTTGCGCATATCTGGCATGCCTCAAAGGACTTCACTTCGTGCCATATATGAGCAAGCACTTCGGTAACTGGTTAAAAGCAGGGTTGCCATAGGCCAGCCAGGGGTCTGGCCTGAGGCCGGCCTGACTGCCTGGCCTGATAGGCCGACCTGTCAGGCCAATCAATTATAAATTATTCGGTGTTCAATTAATTGATACGCATGCACGTAGATCGACAATTCTCCTGCATGGTCCATCATCTTTAAACACTCCTCTGCCTTCCACTCGTCATCTCAAACCTTGTCCTAACCCCGATCTGAGGGAATACGTGTATTTTCAAGAGCAAAGTTGATCCAGGAGTGTCAACGATGGAATCTACTTCCCCAACGGCTGGAAGCATCAATGATGCTAAAGCATAATGCATGGCTGCTTCGAATGCATTAAGCCAATATTATGCACACTCTTGCTCAGTCGCTACACATGCATGTATACAATGTATTTGAAATTCTGCTGCTTTTTGTCTGTTATTAATTATGACAATCGTGCATTTGGTATTTGGTATTCGTATTTATTGGTTGCACCAAATCCTCCGTAATAAGATATTATAATACTTGTGTATACTGAATATGATTGCAGTTGAAAAATGTAATTAGGAATGAAGGATTTGTATGCACCATTTGACGTCAATAAAAATAATAGTTGATGATTGAGTTTTCAATGAGAAGCCTGCCTAACATATTGCATGATGCTTAGGGTGGGCGTGGTCTGGCCTGATAGGCTAGACCCCTGGCCTGACAGGTCAGGCCAGGCCCCTGGCCTGTCAGGCCGGCCTGACAGGCCGGCTGGCCTTCGGCAACCCTGGTTAAAAGTTCAACGTAATTGAGGTTACTAGTAAGTTGGTTAGCACTGTACCTGACCATTGGCTTCTCGTTTCCAGGCTTATATGCTTTCGGCTGTAATCCACCCACTGCTGCGTATTCTATCATTTGTTCGGTCCTCAGGAGATGGTTAGATTTAAGCAATGGGAAAGGAAGATAGAGTATGTGAACTCATTCAACTCAGGATGTGCTATCAAAAGATCTTAAAGCCTTAGTCAATCTTATCAAGAATGCTCAGTGGCGTAGTGTGAGTGTTGTGCGCCCGGGGACATAATGCACTACTGGCGCTCACGGGGGTGGGTGGGGGGTGGGTGCTGTCGGCTTCTGGCCCGGGGGGGGGGGGGGGGGGGATACCTAGCGGAAAAGAGGGAAGGGGAGGAGCCTTATCTTATATGTTTACAACTGCCCCCGGTATCGGCCCATGCGTTTGTGAGTTCTCGTTGACGCGATAATTAATTATCTCTCGTCTATTTCGGCGCCCCCCTCAACCCTGCGCCCGGGGGACATATGTCCCCCCCCCCCCCCTCGCTACGCCACTGAGAATGCTTTCAGCGTGATGTTACGTACCCAGACCCGCAAGCGAAATCATGTGCCCATTAAACTGTCGTGACGTCAAAGAGTTGCCGTTCATAATTACTCAAACCACTCCCACAACTAATTTGTCGTGATTAGAGATGGTGCGCGTCCATATGACCGTCCTAACCAGTGCAAGACGGCGTGGAAACGATTCTTAAAATAAATAAATATTCCTACGATGGATATAGCAGCTGTTATGCCACGCGCCTTGATGACCATACGATACGGTGGTCGAGATGGCCACCATCATATCTCTCACTTGAAGCCTTTGATCAGGTGTTAATGTGTGCAGGAGAAAGGATTCGAGTACAGAAAATATTGCAGGTTGCTTCTCTCACTCAACCAGCAAGTGTATGCTGTTGGAGAGACTGGACAAGAGAAAACGGAGGTGGACCTGATGCAAAGGACAGTATGAACATTCATATGTACAAGGCTCACGCGCACGTACGAACACACGTGCACGCGCGCGCGCGCGCGCACACACACACACACACACTTACACAACACAGGTGCTTAAATCACATACATGACATGCCACTATGGCTTCTGGTACGTTGTTATGTAAAACCTCATGCTACGTCACCCGTCAGTCAGTCTGGGACGGTGATGAGAAATTACATGGCAGGCGAGACATATATAGATCACTGCTATAGATCACAGTGGCGTGTCGAGGTGGGAAAGTATTTTTGAATGAAGTGATTTGTCCTGTTTCCAGTTCCTCACTACACTATGGGTGACACCGCTCGTGCAAGTGTAGTAAATCCCCGTGCTCCGTAACGTATCTGATAATGAGACTTGCAACGGTTAATTGCAATCTCCGGCAAAATTGCCGTAATGTGTGTGGTCAATATGAAATAAAATTAAAGCTATTACTAAAATTGTTTACTTCTATAGATCAATAAGACAACTAACGGTACCTGTGGGACAACTGTTGAACCCCGCCCCCCCCCCCCCCCCCCCCCCCCCCCCACAGCCACTTCCCCAAGACACAATTATGCCATCCTACGATAATGGATTAGCAAGCGACGCAGTACTGTCCGATGGGGCACAGAGGTGCCATGCCATATTTGGACGAGGTGTCAACATGAGATTCGAAGTGTTGATGAAATCAGATTATGGGCTTTGCATACACATGCACGCGGTAAACATATGATTTTAAGCAAAGCAGAAGAGCAACCACAAAGACAAACCATCCAGTAAGTACAGCAGATATAAATTTGGTCTTCGGACACATTTAAAAAGACGTAGTTAGTAGGCGTGGTTGCGGTGCCATACGGCGCACGCGCACGTGTCTAATTGACACTTCGGCTTAAACTGTGCCAGCTGAACGATGGGCGACGTGGAAACGGTACAGCTCGTGTTCGGATGTGTATCGCTGGTGTCCATGGCCACGTGTACCGCAGCGATTGTGATGTTGGTGGTACTGAAGTTGCACACACAGGTCATCTACAGATTAGCGGGTTACCAAGTCCTGTGCGCCTTCTTCTGGAACATCTCCACTAGCTTGATCCTTACGGAGCTGAGGACGGATGAAAGTGGAAATTCTTCCTCTGTGGCGGTATCGGGAGCCAACACCACGTCCAGCTCTCTCGGATGCAAGATCATCGGGTTCTTGATCGTATACGCGATGTGGGTGAAGTTACTGTTCGCGCTCTGCCTCACGGTCCATCTCTTTTCCTACGCCGTCTGTCACGTGAGGATGGAGAAGCGCGAATGGCTGTACGTGATTGTCTCCGTTTTCTTCCCCCTCCTGTACACCTGGGTACCTTTCGTTACTAAGGATTACGGGTCGAACGGGGTGTGGTGCTTTATCAGCGGCACTACGAGCCCCGTCGTCGAGGAATTCACCCTGTACTACGGGCCCCTGATGTTTCTGATGAGCTTCAATTTGGTCGTGCTATTCGGGACAGTGGCGTTCCTGAAGCTACGCGCAGTGTTCCACAATCACTCGGTCATGAGCTCAAGCCTGTCTAATCCTTACGAGTCGGCCAGGAAACGTTTGGTGTACATTAAACCGCTTCTCGTGTATCCGTTGCTACTCTTTGTGATGGCTATTTTCCCCTTTGTCTACCGGGTGCTTGCGGCTCGCGACATTAGCTACCAGCGGAACATTCATTTTGCCATGGCAACCGCGGTCATTGGCGCCTCTGTGGGGTTCATCGCTGGATCGATACTGATGATTCATATGTGTTATTCTCACTTGATGGGCAGGAAAAAGGAGCCTGTGGAGTCCGAGGTGTTGTTGTTTGACAGCAATAGTTACAGTTCTTTTAACGTACAGTTTTAGCTGTACAGTTAGAGTGTCTGTTATTGGAGGCGCTCATTGTGCGTAACCTGAATCCTATTTGGTGCCATCCACACCCCACAACCCTAGCTGATTTTGCATTAGGTGAAATGCATTGTGCTTGGTTTATCTTTAGGACACAGGGCAGTGCTTGTACTGCAATGTTGTAATGTCTTTGGAATGTTATTTTTGACTCAAACTGTGTGGGAATGGAGGCACTGCATGGTTATTAATGGTGCTTGTCGTGTCTCACCCAAGAGGCGTCTTTGTGCTCTTCACCGCATACTGGGTGCTACTGGAGCCTGTGCATTTTAACACGGGAGAAGCTTGTTGTGTTGTGCACATGGAGCCATTCAGTGGTCTAGCCACTTGTAAGGATACCGCTTACACTTTTGTTTGGGTTTTCGCGTTGGCAAGATAGCAATTAGTGGGTTGTTTGAAGAAACCGGAAAGCAATGAATACATTGTCCTCAGTGACAATGCGCGGCGCATGCTGTACACACAACTTCCACGTGCTCATGTATGTGGATTCTTACAAATCCTAACCACATATCCGGTGGTGATGTCGGGTATTTCTCTTTCCACCAGCGTGCAATAGGGTTTTTTGTGTACTGAAGATTGCTCGCAGCATCATATATAAATATTGTACGATGAACATTTGAATTATTAATAATGTAATCTAATTGCAAGCACAGTCTCGTACCCAGACCCAAGTCCGTCAAAGCTGCGGATGGAGGAACGCTAGAACTAGGGTCTGGGAAAGTGACTGCAAAAAGTCGGTGACAAAAGTTCTGGAATTCCAGACTTTTTAATTGACCGCAGCCCGCTGGAATGTTGCTATGTCAACAAGTAGTACATGTAGAGATAACAAAATGGATGATGTTTGCTGCCTCTCGTGTTCGACCATCTTCGAAAGAGAAACACCTCGGTCTTCTATTGTAGTTTGCGTTTCGCCGTTGGTATCTCTAATGATGGACCAAGTTATAGCAAGTACTCATCGAAGGGTCTGACAACGCAGTTTCTTGGGGAAGCACAGGGAAATCAGTAGAGTGTTGGAAGGTGAATACCAGCTAGTATTTATAAGCCCTGAAGCATTGCTAAGAAACAAGCAATGGAAACCAAGCAACGTTCGCCATAACCATTAAAACATTAATATATGAATACTATTGCGGTCTAGTTAACATTACATCTGTCACCGACTTTTTGCAGTCACTTTCCCAGACCCTAGTTCTAGCGTAGCGGTGATGTAATCCATCCGCAGCTGTGACGAACCTGGGTCTGGGTACGAGACTAACTCCGATAGGGGTACTTGGATGCCAAATACAAGTGATGGCTTTCGTCAATTTCAATTCATTACGACGATCTGGCTTCAGTAGTAAAGTAATCATCAAATTCAGACAGGTATCAAGAAAAAGTTGATTAGATACGATCAAAAAATTGTGAAATGATTATGTATGGACTTTCTGCATTCATAAAGGGTCATAATTATTATAATTGGAATACAATAATAATGTGTGAGAGGGAGAGAGAGAAAAAGAGAGGGAGAGAGAGAAAAAGAGAGGGGACGAGAGAGAGAAAAGAGAGGGAGAGAGAGAAAGAGAGAGGGAGGAGAGAGAAAGAGAGAGGGAGGAGAGAGAGAGAGGGAGGAGAGAGAAAGAGAGAGGGAGAGAGAAAGAGAAAGAGAGAGAGAGAGGGAGAGAGAGAGAAAAAGAGAGAGGGAGAGAGAGAAAAAGAGAGAGGGAGAGAATGAGAGGGAAAAGAGATTGCTACAAGTAGTCGTCGCAAGATTACATGAATATAATCTTCTCCCTCTAGCTCTCCCCTCTCTCTTGAAAATTTTGTGGAAAATTTTAAGCGGTATTGCATCGCTTTTTAAGACAAAAAGTCATTACTACATGCATGTATAGCACTGTAATTTTAACTGACAAGTGTATTCATTCATACTGACTGTACCGTGTCAAGGATAGATAGATGACTGTGCTAAGAAGTGGCTCAACTTTGTAATGAAGAATTATTACTATTACAAAATCAACACTGAGTCTGAAGGGGGCCGAGAAGGGGCTGAAATAAACAGAGGAGAGAGCGAGAGGAGGCTGAAATAAACGGGGGGAGAGAGAGTCCACATCTCTGACATGAAAACGGCCCCAGTGGCAAACTCTCTATGAGGGAAAATCCAATATTTTGAGGAAAGCTAACTCAGCTAAAATCATCAGAATTCTTTGTGCCTACTTTAAGCTATGAAATGTGATGCCATATGCTTGTTGTCTCCTCACTGAAGTGATAAACCTTGACACCTGCACTCAGATAGGGGAAAGGTTGGCACTTCAACAGATAAGGTGTTGCAAAGTTCTTGAAAGTCCTGCCAACAATGTTAATGAACCACATTACTAATCAGTCAGGCCTTCTGCTTACCTTCCAATCGCAAATGCCTTTGATATGGTCTCATAGTCTTCACAATCTTTGACGACAGCTATTCTGTGGTTGCCTGCATGTTCAGAAACAAATTAGGGGGAAAGGATTTATCATTACAATGTTGTACACAGATCTACATGTATGCATCCCTCCTTGGCAAGTGTGTAGTTACTGTTGATTTGGGTCACATGCATACGTGGTATGTACTGACTGCACACTATATAAGTGAGTGATGTTAGAACTTGACTGTGGGCAGCCAAATAATTCATTGCCTACTGTCTCTGTAATTAATATCAGTTAGCAATCACCATGCATCTTCATGCACATGTGTGTGGTCATAAAATAAACAATATTAGCTACAGTGTAGTACATGTAAAGTTTTCTAACCGTTCCATCTTTTCCACACACACGCATGCACACACACACACACACACACACACACACAAACACACACACACACACACAAACACACACACACACACACACACACACACACACACACACACACACACACACACACACACACACACACACACACACACACACACACACACACACACAAACATACCAGTTCCTGATAAATATCTGCCTTGAGGGACTAAGATAGAAAAAGACAAGACCATCATGTTGCTTATCCTTGAGAATTTAGCACCATCACCACTGAATCTTCTCACCAGGCTGGAACAAAGTTGGACATTCCCCAAACTGCAGATGAATGCAAAGAGGGACAGTGTCCAGAAAAATCACCCTTCTGGGTAGTTTTCAAGTTTTTTTTTTTGTTTTTTTTTTCATAAGCCTCTATCAAATTACATGTATTCTTACGCATCCAAAATTGGACTATCCAGGAGATAACTAGTTTTTAAAATATCAGTAATACATGAACAGTGTGTCTAGCAAAAAGAAAAGTAACGCTCGCATGGAAATGTATGGGTAACTATAAATTCAGTGCCCCAAAACTTTATGCCGTTTCAACATGCCTATAAGACCCATCAAACGTTGGGATACTAAATAGTTTCACTGTTTTGTTGAGCTCCGATCTAGCAGCTTTAACTTTGCTTGCTCTTGGAAGGCTATCGCATTTCATTGAGAGCGCTTGGTAAAATGCATCGCTCACCCCGTACTTGTCCAATAAATACAGGACTTCTAGTTCTCTCCTTTCTTCACTTTGCGCATCCGAATCAGAGAGAGAAATGTGAACACTCTTACCGGACGCAGTGTGCACACACAGGCATGTGCTGAATACCTTGTACTTTGGCAAGGCTATTCTAAGGAAAAGTGTTCATGGCTGGTGGAAGACGCCATGATGTTTGATTCAGACCAGTAAGGTTGTGCCTAATGCATTGTCCCACATACACCCCCTCCCCCCCCTCCATGTAGGAATTAAGTAGCTCAGTGTGGTCAACTTTATATCATGTGATTTTACTATATCTTAACATCCCATTGCAGATGCTACACCCACCTTGAACCACCTCTTCGTGCACTCCTGGATGTTTCAACATTTTTAGCTTACATATCTGCATCACTAAAATGTGGAGTTTATTGTTCCTTTAAGTTTATAGTACCATTTTGAACAGACGTTTACATGTTTTCGTTTGGCCGGAAAGGAAAGGAACCCTCTCATGGACTAGGGTGCTAGTATGAAAATGAAGATTTCAATACTGAATACTTTCCTTCCTGGTCCAAGTGTCATGATAAGTTGGGTGATGGATGCACCATTGACTTCCCTATTCGCTTACACAGTAAGTTGAAATGGTCACCTAGGACTTTTATCAAACAAGATGATGGAACAGTAATGCCCAAGGCAAGGAGCTTTGAGGACGTTTTAGTAGTAAATCTAGTTAAAAAAAGATGTTAGGAACATGCTCATGGTTCTCAGAACTCAATAACCATTTGTTTTGTGCCTCTAACTGGCTTGTCCAAATATGGCTCCTGATTAATGTTTACATGTACATGTATTATTATGATGCAATAATAATTCATCCTTTTTGTATACAATTCAAAAAATTATATCACCCACATGCACTTCAGTTAGTAGTTCCACTGAATGTAAATACTTTGTACACTCATGTAGCAGTAACAGTAGATGATGGTTCCTTGTTTTCTCAGGTCACTTCATGTGTACTATCACTTCAAACAGCTAGTAAAGTGCTATCTATACACATGACAGACACAGAGCTGAAGAAACAATACAAGTGCTACTTTTAACATTGATGCATGGTTGCATGTAGATTACATACATGTGACATGTACATGTGCCTGTCTTTCTAGTTAGCACTGTTCATAGCACAGAAAAGAATGCCATGATGCAGATCTGTTCACAGATCAATGGTATGAAGGCTGATGATCATGACTCACATACACATACACAATGGCAAAGGTGTACACAGTCCCCTCCTCCCCATCACTGTCCCCTCCTTCCCATCACAGTAGGTATTCCAGTTGTCAGGAACAATCTTTCTCACTAGCCCTCAGGGATGGGAAAAGTTTACATAAAACCCACAACTAATAACCCTTCTAATTAAATAGGTGGTACAAATGAAACCACAAAGACCTGAGTTACATCTCTTACATGTACCAGCTCTTTGGCCTTCTACAACACATTTGATACATAAACATATACAAACTTGTGACAACACCATACATGTACATAGCCAAATACATAGTCTGCATATTCAGTAGGCATTAAATGACCACACAAAGCTTTCCATTTGAGTTTGTCACCTGGAGGGTGGCTAGCAGTCCATGCCACATTGTTCATCAAGGTGGGTCCAATCCCTGGCCCATACCAGGTGGTCCCCACTGAGCCTGGAACCTGAACTGCTGGCAGACCACCTGGGTCTGTACACTTCACTAACACTCGAGGAGTTCTGACTCTGCCATGAAAACATGATGTGATGGGGAGGAGGGGACAGTGATAGGAAGGAGGGGACAGTGATGGGAAGGAGGGAGACAGTGATGGGGAGGAGGGGACAGTGATGGAAGGAGGGGACAGTGATGGGAAGGAGGGAGACAGTGATGGGAAGGAGGGAGACAGTGATGGGAAGGAGGGGACAGTGATGGGAAGGAGGGGACAGTGATGTGGAGCAAGGGGAACAGTACAGCACAACCAAATGGCTGACCATCTCTTGAGCATTGTTTTCTACATTGCCATGGTGTAGTCCTGAGTACCTTGGTGGGCCCCACCATTCTTACTGCAATGATGAATGTCGAAGGTGGGCCAGCCAACAGGATTGATCCGCTCAGTGTAGGAATACAGGTAAAGATCTGAGTGTTGGGGAGGAGGTGGAGTGGGGTTGTGGTGTTTGGCATAGCAATAGTTAAAAACAGCAGCACAAGGACATGTTGCAGAGGTACAAGATACCAACTGTAATGGAGAACTACATGCATGTGTACATCATGCCATGCACTTCGGACCCTAGACAGTAGTTCCAGACTGACTGGCTCCCTTCTAGTGTACATAAATAGCATAGGACTGGATGCGATATTTTTGTTGTGCTGCTTGATTTCATATCTGGCTCCCTTCTAGTGTATATAAATAGCATAGGACTGGATGCGATACTTTTGTAGTGCTGCTTGATTTCATACATCACTTTGGCTGCTGCCTGTATCCTCGGCTATTATTACATTGGCATAGTCGGCAGGATTGGATTGGATGACTAAACAACGACCGCTACTACTACCCGAACCTTTCAGCGGTGAAGCAAGTTCAAACTGGGACGAGTGGTTTGTGCACTTCGAAAACTGTGACGCTGTGAACAGCTGGGAGAGCGACGAGGAAAAACTGAAATGGATTCGCGTGCGCCTCACTAGGAAAGCACAGACTGCATTACAGCGATTTCCAACAGATGCCCACTCAAAGTATAGTAAGTGTGTAGCAGCATTGAGGCGTCGTTTTCATCCCGATAGCAAGAGAAACCTTCACATGATGGAGCTGTCAGTCAGAAAGCGTCTCAAAGAAGACTGGGCTTTGTTTGGAGATGCATTGAGAACTTTAGCAGACAAGGCTTACCCGGACCTTGAAGAAAAGGCTCGCGAACGACTCGCGCTGAATCAATTTCTCTCTCAGATTGATAATCCACAGGTCGCGTTCAGTGTGAGGCAGAGGCACCCTCAGACAGTAGACGAAGCTGCCAGTGCCACCATTGAACTGGAGTCGTATGTCGGACAGAACTGTAAGCCTACTAGTGTTGGTACTGTTCCCATGCAGGTAGGGGAGCACGACGAAGCAGCCGTATCAGCCATCACACCGTCAGACGTCACAGAAAGCTCGCAGTCCACACAAATGAAGCAATTGGTTGAGCGACTGGACCGCCTAGAGAAATTGCTGGTACGTGAGAGCATCAACTACCCCGTACCAGGCTCTGCAGCTAAGTTGAAAGACCATAATAGAGAGCCTCGCCAACGCACTGTGACATGCTGGAATTGCGGCGAGAGAGGTCACATTTCTCGCAACTGTGACAAGTATCAACAGCCACATCAACAGGAAAACTCCAGTCCCCTCGTGCCAAGGGCCGCGCACAAGGGGATGAGACAGTGAAGGCCCAAAAGAAACACCCTATAACAGTACCAACTTTAGCTGCTATCAACCGCTCTGTGAGTTACCGCCTTGAGGGATTTCTAGCCTCTATCCCTCTAGAGTTCATAATAGACACAGGGGCACCAGTATCTTTACTTCGCATGAGTACATGGAGACAGGCATTTCATAGGGACAGCAGCCTGGTGATGGATAAATGGGTCGGGGATAGATTGGTAGGTGTTGGTGGCACCCCTCTTAATATAGTTGGAGTAGGCAGTGGTGGATACAGAGGGGGGGGGGGGGTTCCGGGGGTCGTAACCCCCCCTCCCCCCCTCAGGGCCAAGCATGAATATCATTATTATGCCACGTGTTATTGTACCCCACGTGTCTTATTATCTGCTTCCGATGAAACGGTCAACGTCAATTTTGGCATATTTCCCTACTAGTAGTAAACGAGCGAGAGGTGAGTTCAGCTGCTGTTCGCTTGCACGATTGTAAATGGTGTATAATGTTGTTTTTGTCTCGATCACCTAACGGATGCGCTTTGGTACGATAACCTTTTCTTGGGCACACTGACGGCAGAGTCTATGAGAGGGCCAGTCAGTGCAATTGAGGAGCAGGAGGATGGAACTGATCATTTTTCAGAGGAAGAGTTTACTAGTAGTAAACGAGCGAGAGGTGAGTTCAGCTGCTGTTCGCTTGTACAATTGTAAATAGCGTATAATGTTGCTTTCGTCTCGATCACCTAACGGATGCGCCTTGGTACGATAACCTTTTCTTGGGCACACTGACGGCAGAGTCTATGAGAGGGCCAGTCAGTGCGATTGAGGAGCAGGAGGATGGAGTTGATCATTTTTCAGAGGAAGTATTCAGTCCCACGGTTCCAGAAGTTGGTAAATAGCAGTTTGCCAATGTGTTGGATAAACACCGAAGTTATTATGCTGATTTTAGGAAGTGGTTTCAGCGAATGTAGGCCTAGTTCCTCTGATGAACTAGATGTGATAACATATTGTACATGTTAAATAGTGTGAATCCTAATATATGACATGAACATGTATTGCAGAGAACACATTTGTATCCACTACTTGCAACACAGCTGGTCCTAGTTCTTCTGCTCCACAAGATGGCATGCCATCAGCTGGTACCTCCTCTTAGGCATGTTATTTGGTGTTTTAATTTATAACATGGTATTACAGGGTGCACTACTGAAGAAACATGTATCAGTGGAAACATTTCTGAAACTGCAGGTAATAAATTAATTTGTGCATGAGATATACTATGATAAAGATAGACTCTTGGTATTTAAAGTATATGCTATAATCCATTTGGCTGACAGTAATATTTTTTTTACTCACTCATGTGCCAGCACAAGCATTAGTAAACAGCCAATCAGTGCTATATGATATTGGTGATGTTGCAAGTGGGAAAGCGTGTATTCTTTCAACACATGATCAACTAATGTACTTGAAGCTTCACTTCATACCCGACAGAAAATTTCCATTTTCGGCTCAAACCAGAATGAGTAGTAACAAAGGAAAAATGTTTAAATTGCATTTTCAGCATTCTTGGCTAGAAAAATGTAAATGGCTTGTGTACAGTCCATCACAGCAGAGAGCTTAGTGCAAATACTGTGTTTTATTTCCAACAAAAAATCCTCGAATAAAACCAGGAGTACTAGTATCACAAACTATGCAAAATTTTAAGAAAGTAATGGGTAAAGATGGTTACTTGACTGTGCATGAAGGTCTTCAATATCATAAAGATGCAGTGCTGCAAGGCATGAATTTTTGCACCAGTGCTGAGAATCCAGAAGTGACCTTGCCGTACAAGATATGTATAATGAATAAAGAAAAATATGACAAAAACTGAAATCAATTGTTAAAGGTATAATATTATGTGGAAAGCAAAATGTAGCATTGAGAGGTCACCGGGATGACTACACTAGCAATTCTGAAAACAAAGGAAACTACATAGCCCTTTTACACCTTATGGCTGAAACGATGTGGTATTAAGAGAACATCTGGAGCATGGAAAGAGAAATGCAATGGCAACATCAAAGACAACCCAAAATGAGATAATAAGTATAATTGCTGATTACATTCGTCAAGAGATCACAAAATGTCTGCAGCAGTATTCTCTATTATTGCAGATGAAGTAACAGATAAAAATGCCAACAAAGAAATATAAGCAGTTTGCCTTCGTTTTATTCAAGGCAATGTGATTAGGGAATTTTTTTTTGACTTTGTTGAATTGCAAAGAGCCGAGGCCATCATTGCATGCCTTCATCAAAACAACATTGATATAAGTAGGTGCAGAGGGCAATCATATGATGGAGCAAGTGCCATGTCTTCAGACAGAGTAGGAGTTCAATCCAGAATTAAAGTAGTTGCACCACTAGCTATATACACACACTGCAATAGTCATGTACTTAATTTAAGTATAGCTGGTGCCTGTCACATTCCATCAATTAGAAATATGATTGATGTGATAAATGAAGTATTTTTATTTTACAATTCATCACCAAAACGACAAAGATTTTTTGAACACATTTTGGAGGCATTGGGAAGTGAATCTAGTAAGAGAAAGTTACGAGGACTATGTCAAACAAGATGGGTAGAAAGACACACGTGTTATGAGACTTTCTATGAATTGTACTTCTATATTTGCTGCTGCTGTGAGGCAATGATTAATCCTTCTGTAAATGCAGAGAAACATGTACAAGATGGTTGGGATTGGGATTCTGACAAGCTCAAGGATTTTTGCATGTTTTGAAATCTGCGCAACACATCATAGCATTTTTAGTAGCGAAAAATGGTCTTGAGCAAGTAAAGCCTATTGCTGCAAAATTGCAAAAGAAGGACCAAGATATTGTGCATGCGTATAATATGATAGACAGTACTATTGATAATGTTAAAGAACTTAGAAAAAATATAAAGATGACTGGTTTGTGGATGCTACAAGGATTGCAAATGAAATAGGGAGTGAAATATCTCTGCCACGCATTGCAGGAAGACAAATTTACCGTGCTAATGCACTGGCTGATGGTGCAACAACTGAGGATTATTTTCGTGTTAATGTGGCTATACCTTTTGTTGATCATTTGGAACAACAGCTGCTAGCAAGATTTGATGTAGAAAGTAGGGTAGGAAAGGATTTATTTGCTCTTGTGCCATCATTATGTTAATACTGTCATACAACACTTAATTGTTAAGGAAGATCAGATTCTTGAACTGCAAAACAAATTATTATTCTGGGAAATTGATTTACCTTCACCATCTTCTCTGTTATCAGAGCTAAAGTTGTGGAAGCAGTTCTGCGTACAGAAGGCTGAATTAGGCAGCATACCAGATAATCTAGCCTCATGTCGTTTTGCAGCTGATGAAGATGTATATCCTAACATCAGCAACCTTATCAATGTAGCATGTACATTGCCCGTATCAAGTTGTGAAGCTGAGAGGTCATTTTCTGGGTTGCGGAGAATAAAGACCTATCTTCGAAGCTCAATGACAACAGACAGATTAGCAGGGCTTGCACTTATGCACCTGCACAATGATATGAATATTGAAGTAGAAAAGATATGTCAAGTTTTCATTAGTAAGAACAATAGAAGGATGTTTCAGTCATGTATTTTATATGATTAATAATGCATTTTAATGTAAATACTGTGCTTTTTCATGTTTCATAATAACATATGTGAAATATTCTTTCGTGCGCACGATTTGTGACGTGATTGTTTGAGGAGCGTGCTGCAGCGCAGGCCGACCATGCGTTTACTATCTGCCATCTATGACTTGAGCTTAGATAGGTGCCACAAGTCCAAGCAGTGACGAAGCTGTCATACATATTTTGCAGAATGTACAGGGGACGAAACAGACTAGTGTCATGCTGTTCATTGCTGCATGAAGTAGGTCATCTAGTATGATACAACTATACGCGCATGTATAACGCCATGTAAATCTATGCACGATAACCTGGAAACTAGAACTTAATGGAGTGCAAGAGATCCCCTGGGTGTCAATGCAATCCCTCTACTTTACTATCTACGTATAAAATTTGGTGTATCGCAAAAAAATTCGCGCGCGCCCCCTAAATTCATAATTTATTCATAAAGGACCCCCCCCCCCCCCCCCTCACTAAATTCCTGCATCCACCCCTGGTAGGCCACACCAAGTTACACCTAACAGGCATCCCTACACCTCTTGATGCATCCATGTTAGTGGTGGAAGAGTTAGCAGTAGAAGCAATTTTGGGGTTGGATTTCTTAGAAAGGCACAAGTGTGCAATTGGGTGTGAGCATAGAACAATTCAGTTCCCCAAACAAGGCAAAATGTTAACACTTTCCAGTTCCCAGGAAGCAGGGTCAAAGCATTCACCTACAAAGATTGGGTTGGTGTTGACACAGAAGCTTGTTTTGCCTGCAATAAGTGAAAGTGAGATCATGGCAAGTCTCCTGGAAAAGACGGTGGAAGATGGGAGATCATGGATCGTGAGCAGGGAACCATCTGATCGCATGGGAGTATTGGTTGCTCATGCCCTGGTGTGTCCTGCTAACAATGCTGTCCCACTGCGTGTCTTGAGCCCCAGAGAGGAGCCTGTGATTGTTCCAAAAGGGACCAGGATTGCGACATTAGAGGCTCTGGAGCGGGAACCCCCAGATGATGTCATTCAAGTACATGCAGTGTCAGCAACAGGTAACAAGAGTCTTTCATCAAGTGAAGAGGGAGTGCTCTGGGAGATGGTGTCAAAGGTTGGTAGTGGGGTTACTGAGTCACAAAAAGAATTGTTCTTAATGTTTTCCAACTATTCTGATGTGTTCTGTTTGCATCCCAATGACATGGGTCATACTACTGAAGTGAAACATCATATTGACACAGGTGACTCGCCCCCCATACACCCACCCCCTCGCCGCATTCCCCATGCACGCAGATTGGAAGTGAAGAAGCTACTGGAAGACATGCTAAAGAAGGATGTGATTCGCCCATCCAATAGTCCCTGGTCGTCCCCTATCATTCTAGTACAGAAGAAGGATGGGTCAACAAGATTCTGTATAGAAAGGTGAATGCCGTAACCAGGAAGGATGCTTACCCCATGCCTCGAGTGGATGACACTCTTGGTGGTTCCAAGTTCTTCAGTACACTCGACCTCGCTAATGGATACTGGCAGGTGGAAGTTGAGGAGAAGGATACTCAGAAGACTGCATTGAACACTCCAGAAGGGCTATATGAGTTCAGAGTAATGCCTTTTGGGTTGTGTAATGCCCCGGCCACATTTCAGCGCCTAATGGAGCGAGTACTTGGTGACATGAAGTGGACCGACTGCCTTGTTTACGTCGATGACATCATAGTGGTAGGAAAAACGTTTCCTGATCACCTCCATCATCTGGGCAATGTGCTGTCAAGGCTGAGGCAAGCAGGTCTCAAACTCCAACCAGCAAAATGCAAGTTTTTTCAGCAGCAGGTATGTTTTTTGGGTCACGTTCTCTTACCCGGTGGTGTTTCCCCTGACCCCAGCAAGACAGATGTTGTAGCAGAGTGGCCAATTCCCACTAACAAGAAAGAAGTACAACAATTTCTTGGTCTGGCGAACTACTACAGGCGCTTCATTAAGAACTTTGCATCAATCGCCAAACCACTGCAGAGGTTGACTGAAAAGAATCTGAACTTCTTTGAATGGACTGATACATGCCAGGATGCATTTAACCACCTGAGAAAATGCTTGGTGACAGCACCAATTCTAGCCTTTCCTGACTTCTCGAAGAAGTTCATACTTGACACTGATGCAAGTGACTGTGGGATTGGAGCGGTTCTCGCCCAGGTTCAGGATGATGGCAGTGAGTCAGTCATCGCATATGCCAAGTAGATCTCTGAGTAGACAAGAACAACGTTACTGTGTTACACGTTGTGAATTGCTTGCAGTCGTTAACTTTATCCACCATTTTCGACATTATCTCTTAGGGCAACCTTTCACCCTTAGAACTGACCATGGCTCCTTAGTATGGATACAGAACTTTAAGGAACCAGAAGGCCAACTTGCCCGTTGATTGGAAAGACTGCAAGAATACAACTTTTCAGTAGTACACAGACCTGGTGTACAGCATGGAAATGCGGATTCTCTCTCCAGGATACCATGTAGTCAGTGTGGGAGGAAATCTCACAGCACAGATGAATTTCCACTGGAGGAGGATCAGGCAGTTTGTCAGGTGTCGGAGCTTCCATTTCAGTCTTATACCTTGGAGCAAATACGTCAACTGCAGTTATCTGATCCATCTTTGGGCCCAGTCCTTCGTGCAGTTGAAATCAACAACAAGCCCCATCAAGATCAGTTAAAGTCGTGGAGTCAAGAGTCTCGTCGCTTGATGCAATTCTGGGAAACCCTTCTAGTTAAAGATGGCACATTGTGGAGATTACCCACTACAGATGGCCAGCAGTTTCAGCTTGTGGTCCCCTTTATACTTCGAGATGACATCCTTGATGATCTTCATGCTGGCATGGTTGGGGGACACATGGGTGAAGAGAAGTTGGTGCATCGATTACTGGAACGTTTCTACTGGACCGGATGTGCCGAGCGTGCAAAAGAATGGTGCAGAACATGTCCCAAATGTGTAACCAGAAAGACAGGTGGTCCAAAGAGGATAGCAGAACTGAAGACCATACACACTGGGTATCCCATGCAGGTTGTAGCTGTGGATATCATGGGGCCTCTCCCAACAACTAGTGATGGTAACAGGTATGTGCTTGTAGCAGGGGATTACTTCACTAAGTGGGTTGAAGCATATGCCATTCCAAATCAAGAGGCTGGTACTGTGGCCAAGAAGCTTGTTGATTATTTATTCTGTCAATTCTCACCCCCAGAACAGCTTCACTCAGACCAGGGGCGACAGTTTGTGTCGCAACTTCTGCAGGAAATCTGTGCATTGCTCAAAATCAAAAAGTCACGCACATCTCCATACCATCCTCAAGGAAATGGCATGGTAGAAAGATTCAATAGAACTCTATTAGATATGTTAGCGACAACAGTTAGTGATAACCAGGCCAATTGGGAGCAATGTATTAGGAAGGTGTGTTTTGCATATAATTCTAGTGTGCACTCCTCCACCAGATTCACACCATTCTTCCTTATGTTTGGTCGCCAAGCAAAGTTGCCTGTTGACCTAATGTATGGATCTAGTCCTCAGGAGGTGATGCTACCTGTTGGAGAGTATGTACAAAACCTTCGGAACACCTTGCAGAATGCTTATGCACTTGTAAGAGAAAGGTTGCAGGTCGAGCATCAAAGACAGAAAGAGTTCTATGATTAATGAGTAGTCAGGCGTGGAATCGGGTCGTCAGGTACATGTGGGTACCAGTACAAGGTTTGCGGTAATCTAAGTTGGGTGGGGCACCGTATTACACCCTTATCGAGCTTGGGGCGGTTGGAGGAGACGCGGCAGTCCCCATCCTTCCCCCTAACCCTTAGATTTCACAGACCACGCGTGTCTGGATAATAAAAAGTTAAAATCTAAAAAAAAACACTTCGTCGCTGCCCTGCTGCCACTACGCCACGTGCTTGGTACTAGTAAGGCGCATGCGCAATTGCCTTCCCTCATTAACCTTGGTTAACTCGTTAACCCCATTTAATGAGTAGTCAGGCGTGGAATCGGGTCGTCAGGTACATGTGGGTACCAGTACAAGGTTTGCGGTAATCTAAGTTGGGTGGGGCACCGTAATACACCCTTATCGAGCTTGGGGCGGTTGGAGGGGATGCGGCAGTCCCCATCCCCCCAAAGAGTGGTCATTATATGACCACTTCCCCCAAGCACGATGGTCTACCCTAACGATTCAAGGGACCTCAATTAACACTTTGAACAATTATACTCGCTCCATGAAAATTATGCTTGGTCGGTCCCTAATTAACCTCACATTAGCACTGCCTAGCCGCAGCTACCAGCTTAGCTGCAACGCCACAAAGTTCGGTTCTGGGAGTCCGGATATAAATCGTGTAGGCGGCACTTTCCCAACGACCCAGAGTCTTGATTAGGGAATCTTGCAGGCCGCATGATGCTGCCGTAGTTGCCTCGCCAATCCTAAAGCTGTGACCTGAGTACAGCTTGTCGTCTATGCCGGAGACTTGCATGGCTTGTCGCACCTCTTTTACCAGGCGATCCCTGGTTAATGGGCGATGGTCGCTGAACGCGAAGAATGGCCCCGGGCGAGACCCCCTGCTGACCATGTAGCTCAAGATTGCTGCCACGGGGCAGAGCACTACTCCAGTCGTTCCTAGATACACCTTAACCCATTTGCGAAACGGGTCTGTTTTCGATGCTTTGACGGTCACTTCGACGTACAGTCGAACTTGCTTATTAAGAACCTGGGATAGTGCGTACATTCCGATATCGTGTACGTATGCTGTGGGACGGAGTACTTAAAGTCAAAATCTACATAGTATTTACATCTGATATTGCGTACACTGATATTGCGTACTTCCTCTTTGTAAGTACTTAGAGCATAGTCCCACACGTACAAATCACCTAGTTAATAAGTACTTTGCGCATGCGCTTTATTAGTTGAAGTATTTACAATATGGCGGCACGTAAGAAGAGAGCCATTGTTGCGAGTGTAAAACACGAAATAATTGCTAAAATCGAGCGTGGAGAAAGGCAGTCAAGTATTTGTAGGGAGCTGAGCTTATCAAAGACAACAGTGAATAGTATCTGGAGAAACAAAAAGAAGTTGAAACAAAGTCTAGAGTCAGCAGGATTTAGCATAGATTGCAAACGCCTTCGTACTTCAAATCATTCAGATGTTGATGCGGCACTTCTGGTATGGTTCAAACAAGCAAGGAGTACCAACATTCCTGTAAGTGGTCCTTTGTTGCTTGAGAAGGCTACAGTACTGGCTCGAGCTCTTGGCAACAAATCGTTCACCGCGACAGCTGGATTCATTGACCGTTGGAAAAAGCGGCACTGTATTATTATGAAGAAAGTATCAGGTGAAGCTGGTTCTGTGGTAGACGAAGACACCAGACCTTGGTTGAATGAGATTTTACCTCAGTTGTTGTCACAGTACAAGCCAGAAGATGTGTATAATGCAGACGAAACAGGGCTGTTCTACAAGTTAAAACCAGACAAATCATTGTGTTTCAAAAATGAAAAGTGTACTGGGGGTAAGAAGAGCAAAGAGCGCTTAACAGCTCTAGTGGTAGCAAGCATGGCAGGAGAAAAACTACCACTTTTTGTTATTGGTAAATCCAAGACACCTCGATGTTTTAAAGGAGTTAAAACGTTGCCATTAGAGTACACTGCTAATGCTAAAGCTTGGATGACAGGGGATATATTTAGTAATTAGTTAAACAAGTGGAACAGAAATCTGTCATCAAACAATAGGCATATCCTGCTAGTAATTGACAACTGCTCTGCCCATCCTCATGATCTGAACCTGACCAATATCAGAATTGTCTTCTTGCCTCCTAATACAACAGCAAAGTTACAGCCTTGTGATCAAGGCATTATCCAGTCCCTAAAGGTTCATTATAGGCATCAGCTACTGAAAAAAGTCGTGCAATCAATGGACAGTGGTGTTGAGCTTAAGATAACTGTCCTTGATGCTATGCAGTGGCTCAAATTTGCTTGGGATAAGGTAACACCAGAAACAATCAAAAATGCTTTCATCATTGCAACTTCAACTTGGGAACTCCAAAAGACCGGGGTACATGTATTGGTGCTGAAGCTGCTCAAGCAGATCTGAATCATCTTCTGAATGACTTAAGACAGAAGGGAATGGCTGTAGAGGGTCAAGTTGAAGACTTTCTCAACCTTACAATGATGTTGAGACTGCTGGAATTCTTTCAGACAATGAGATTGCTGTAATGTGTCACAGTGAAATTGATACTTGCACAACTGAAGAAGAGCAAGGTTTGGATGAGTATGATGAGCAGATTCAATGTCCAAGTTTAAAGGAGTGTCAGAGTGCATTAGAAGTGATGAAACGTTTTGTGACATGTAACGGTGATAGTTCCCATCATGGTGCAATAAATTGCATAGATGAACTAATTGATAGCATGTACTTCAAGTGTTGTAGACAAACACAAATCACTGATTTCTTTCCACAGTGACATGCACATACATAATTGAATTTGCTATGTTCACTGTACATTGTACACTTCCTATGAAGTACTTTTTTCCAGTTCCCTCATTTGGTACTTATTAACAGAGTTGCACTGTAGTAAGTACACTTCCTATGAAGTACTTTTTCAAGTTCCCCATCTGGTACTTATTAACAGAGTTGCACTGTAGCTTGGTTTTTGGACTTCGTCGACCTTTACATCTCCGTAGGTGAGATGGACCGCCGGGTCGTAGCCAGTGTCGGATGGTATGACCACCTCCCCCGTACGAAGGAAGCCAAAGAAGCACATACATGACGCCGCCCATAACATGGTGGAGTCATGCCGCTCGAGCTTGCTGGAGGACGCCCAGTACTTTCTTAGCTTCTCTAGGATTACTGGGGTTATTGGAAGGCGTGGGCGCGCCTTACCCCCAGACAATTTCCGAAAACCTTTGACGGTGTATTCCAACTGCTGCATCTTAGAGATTCTGGGGTCTGCCAGGCCCATTGCGATCTGGGTGTACCTTATCCCCGCCAAGTACGTTTTTGCCGTAATCCCCGAAAGCCCCTCGGTATATAGATAAGCCAAAAATAACGATAGCGTTCGTTCCGCCACGGGAAAAGAATTTAAACCCTTAGAAAAACAGAATTCAACATAACGCTTGCTCCCGGATCGGTAGGAGTTCCTTGTTGATGCCGCTAGGCCCGCTGAAAATTATTCGCGAACAACTGCGTCCAGGCGACCGAGGTCCAATCCGGGCACTCCAAGACCAACAGATTCAGAACCTGTGCTGGGACCTGATAGCGGCGGGCTCCGGGTCCTGTGAATAAAAGTAAGCAAATTCGTTAAAGGACAGAGCATCGGCTAAGGTGTTCATCTTTCCGGGCAGGTGGAGAACTTCTAGCTCCAAACCATAGATTGCCTTGATAAAAATTAGGCAACGGATCATGTGCATGGACCATGGCTCTTTAGACCGACCGGAGTTCAAGTTCGCTACGGCCGCTTCGTTATCGCAGTAGACTCGGATCAGTTTGTTCCTCCACAACTGGCCCCATACTGCACAGGCAAACACCACTGGAAGCGTCTCCTTGGGCGTTATCGATGCGGCCGCGACCTCTGGGGGCCACTCGTAGTGCAGCCATCCCTCAGACCACCAGGCCGCACAACCAATGGACCCCGAAGCGTCGCAGTGCACCACCACGTCTGGCTGGGCCGACTCGAGTATTTTCCGGCCGCCGCTGACACGCCATTCCAGCCTGATAGGAAGTGGTGCCACCACGCCAGGTCCGAGCGAAAGGACGAATTTAAACGTACCAGTCTCCGGTTAGACTTGACACCCCGGAGCAGGTCGATCATCCTGCGCAGGAACGACCTCCCTGGCCGGACAACCTTGCACGCATTCTCGAGCTTCCCCACGAGAGACTTCAGATCCCTTGCGGTCGTCACCTTTCTTGCCACCCACGACTGAATGAGAGCCTTCAGGTCCCTGAGTTTCTCCTCTGGTAAGCTCAGTTGTAAGCTACACGAGTCCAGGTTGATACCAAGGAAAACGATCGACGTGGCTGGACCAACTGTTTTATGCTCTGCAAGGGGAACACCCAGATCGTTGAAAATTGTGCGCAGTGCCGCCAGGTTGCTAATGCACTCCACCGTATGTGGAGAACCGATGGTGAAGAAATCATCAAGGTAGTGGAGGATATTACTTACCCCTTGCCTCCGACACACCCATTCTAGAGCATCGGCTACAGCATTGAACACCTTCGGAGCCGATCGCAGACCAAATGGAAGAACGGTGTCCATATACGTCGCCCCTTCGAAGCGCATGCCAAGGAGCCCGCGATCGTCGAGATGAACAGGGATTCTACGGTAAGCCTGTTCGATGTCCGCTTTCGCCATCAAGGCTACTCGACCGAGCCGTAACATCAGCTCGGCTGCCTGATCGACCGTGGCGTATTTCAGAGAGCACAGGCCTGAGTCAATTCCATCATTCACACTTGCCCCTTCAGGAGATGACAGGTCCAATATCAGTCTCCATTTACCACTAGATCCTTTCGGGATCACTCCGAAACGGCTTACGTGGATCTCATCGGACTATGGTGGAGACAACGGACCTAAAATACGACCTTCGGCTCACTCGTTCGATAGGTAGTCGCGAACCACCTGTGCGTGCTCTCGTACCGAATGCATATTGTCCGCACTACTGCGGCATGGTCGGGGGCAGCTGAAGCCAACTCTAAACCCTTCTCGTAAACCGGATACCAAATACTCTGTGAACTGTTCATCTGGATGAGTGCGAAGGGCTCTCTGCCACGCTTGCCATCGTAGCGGTGTGTTAAGAGCTGCCAAACCTCCCATTGGCCTACGGGTGGTGCTGTTCGCTGGTCTACATCGGTCGAGCGCTAGTAGATCGGCGGTATATTGGTAATGACCTGCAACAGCGATTACACTGCAGATTAAGTACCATGATTGAAATTGTACATATAGCTAACCAAGCGGCAATCATTCAACGCCTTCACAACAATTGGCAAGAGCACACAATTAATAATCAAAGTACTATACACTTAGATTGTTGGCCCTGCGAGGGTGGCCCCGGATTTACTCTTTTTCGATCCGATGGGCAGTGCTTCACCGGATGCGCTCCCCCGCATGACAAACAAACATGCCGGTAGCGGCACCACTGGTAGTTGCAGCGCTCATCATTCCATTTTCGGCACACTTCGCTGCTCTCGTGATCGGTAGAGCCGGGGTTAGCTGGGGTGACGCTGCCGCCGGCCCGACTGGTGCACGCCGACAGCACCGCTTCGAGCGTTTTTTCCATTTCTGTTTTTGTGGAGAACGGGCAATCTTTCGCCAAGTGGAAAACTGAGGCACACAGCTCGTATCGTGGTGTGGAGGCCTGGGCTTTTCCGGTGAAATGGACCGCGTACATCGAAGGGTTGATCCGGGACCACTGCCTGTTACCAGAGTTCGCGGCGTGGCGACGGTACTCTGTATCGTACCGCGCCCAGGTCAGTTCCGCAAACTCCCGGCTACTACGTACAATGAGAATCATGTACGCGAGCAGTTCGGGAACGGCCTCTGGGTACTTGTGCGACATTACCCCAATGTATACTGCAAAGCACTGGACCCACGTGTCCACGTCCGTTATTTGCCGCCGTCGTCGTACCACACCTAGAGGGTTGGTCGAACCTTCCTCCGCCCTGAACATCCCGTTCTCTGGGAGAAGGTCCCCCAACTCCACATATTCCCACCTCCAGATCTTCTCTGCCATCTTCCTCGGAACGGGTGCCAAGCCTTCCCCAATGCTCACTCCCACGTGCTAGTTCTCAACTCTCTTCCGTTGAGGGCTCTGGGGTGCGGCAGTCAGCATCAAACGGGCTGCTTCGGTTTCCAACGGTTCCTGACCATCGTGTTCTACTGTGGTCGGAATCCCGGCGTCCTGCAAATCGCCAGTTGACGGCATCGAACCCAACTCTACGTCGCATGTTGAATGGCCAATTAATAATAATAATAATAATAATAATAGTTAACCCCTTAACAAATAAACTATTAATCCTCCCTGTTTACCCCACACGTGCACAACATAACGTACTGCTGATTCTTAATTATGACTCCTATTCTCATCCGATGGCTTCTTAACGACACGACGGCTTAATAAAACGGCATAACGGCTGTTATAACCTACCGCCCGACGGCTGTTTTACGGCACGGCGGCTTAATAAACGGCATAACGGCTGTTCTAACATACGGCCCGACGGCTGTTCTACGGCATGACGGCTGTTATCATATGGCCCGACGGCCTCTAAATGGCGAGCGGCCACGGGCCGTAACGGCTGTACCCCACAGATTTACCAAACCATTATAAGCCACCACGATGTCCCTACGCGATGGGACCATGCGATACCATGCAAGCTAGTACTAAAGAGCCGAGGCCCGTCATCCCACAAGTGGGAGAATGAACGCTAGAAATTACGCCTACTGGAAACAGAGTGACCGCCAGCTTGGCTGGTTCCCACAGGCGCCGTGGACTTGGCACGCTCAGCCTCTATCGCCTGCTTGACCATCTGTGCCACCATCCTTTGAAGCCCAACATCCTGTTCGCCTGGACTAGGCTGCTGCTATCCTCCTGTACGTTCGACATGATTCATAAAAAACTTCGTCGCTGCCCTGCTGCCGCTACGCCACGTGCTTGGTACTAGTAAGGCGCATGCGCAATTGCCTTCTCTCATTAACCTTGGTTAACTCGTTAACCCCATTGAAAAGGTGTATGGCAAGCCTTTTGAGGTTGGTGATATGGTATGGGTGCATTCACCAGCAGTTCCACGAGGGCGATCTAGGAAACTGCACCACTATTGGAGTGCACCCTTTCAGGTTTTAGAATGTGTGGGGGATAGTGACTACAGAGTTAAGATGCAGAGAACTGGACGTGTCCAGATTGAGCATTTTGATCGTGATCGTTTGAAGCCATTTGTTGCAGGAACTCGACTCTGTGAAACAGGGAGGACACAAAGACAGCCACAGAAGGCAACCTCTTCAGCCCCACAGCTTGGTGAACAGTTAGAGCTTCTAGATACTGGGGATATGCAACCATTGCACAAGGCTGATAATGGAGAACCTGCTGAACAAGTTGAAGATCTGGGGCCACACCCAGAGGTTGATAATGGAGAGCACATGTACCTTGAAGAAATTCTGGTTGTGCCAGATCCTCCAGTTGTGCATGCAGAAGAGCCCCCAGCTATATCCCGATACCCTCGTCGCACAAGAAAACCACCAGACCGCCTTTAAAAGAAGAGGGAGCAGTGTAATGGAGAACTACATGCACGTGTACATCATGCCATGCACTTCGGACCCTACACAGTAGTTCCAGACTGACTGGCTCCCTTCTAGTGTATATAAATAGCATAGGACTGGATGCGATATTTTTGTAGTGCTGCTTGATTTCATATATCACTTTGACTGCTGCCTGTATCCTCGGCTATTATTACACAACCATTACCCTGTAAAAGCTTCAAAAGTCACTGCAAAGCTTAACCCCCTTACAACCCGATTCTAAAAGCTGGTTGTGCCTTCATCTGTGTTAAATTTGCAGCTGCACTGTCTCCCTCTCAGCCCAGGATACTGAGCAGTTGAAAATGTTTCTACACATGCCCAAAACCACCTATGCATGAAAAATTATATACATGTACCTATATGCATAGCTGTACACGCATTACATACATACATAAATACATACATACGTACATACATACATAAATACATACATAAATACATACATACATACATACATACATACATACGTATGTACATACATACATACACACATACATACATACGTACATACATACATACATAAATACATACATACATACGTACATACATAAATACATACATACATAAATACGTACGTACGTACGTACATACATACATACATACATACGTACATACATACATCAATACATACATCAATACATCAATGCATACATACATACATAAATACATACATAAATACATACATAAATACATACATAAATACATACATACATACATACATACGTATGTACATACATACACACATACATACATACGTACATACATACATACATACATACATCAATACATACATCAATACATACATCAATACATCAATACATACATACATACATACATACATACATACATACATACATACATACATAAATACATACATGCATGCATACATAAATACGTACGTACGTACGTACATACATACATACATACATACGTACATACATACATCAATACATACATCAATACATACATACATACATACATACATACATACATAAATACATACATGCATGCATGTACATACATGCATGTACGCATGCACACGCACACACACTTACATGTACATCATCCCATTGACTATCTTGCATATCAGACTACTCCATTATTTGTCCGAGTTGGCATTGGAAATATGTCCCCACAGGGTAGTGGTTCTAAATGCCAGTCTTGAATCAATGCATCAGAGTTTATGCTATAACAGACAGCCCTTACAATACAGGGTAGTTGGCTTCAAGCAGTAGCGGATTGGGGAGATGTTGCCATAGATCAATAGCTTTCAGTAGCTAGGGGGTCTGGAAGGTCGCTGTCAGCTCCTAGTAACCCGGACGAGGAGATTGCGCGCTCCTAGATCCGCCACTGCAGAGGGAGCCAAAAAGAACACATCCAAGGTTGAAGGGAATATTTGTGTAAAATAAGTTACGTAGCCATAAGTTGTCGCCTCAGATGACACGTGATTATAATTGGGCACTGTCCTTATATGGCTTGTCCCTGTCGCGCGTATCGTATATACCATTTTGTGATTGTCCGCTTCGAATTCTATATAGAACGACCACATTGACAAATGTGGATATGCACACACGCATATGGAAAAGTAGCAACAGAAAAGGAACGTTAATTTCCCAGCTGTCATACTCATAGCGCCACCACATGGTCGAATATAAAAAGCTATAGGCCTATAGTGGCCTTACTTAGACACTTAGCCTTCAGTGATGCCTTAGCTTTTCAGAAAACAAACACACGTAGTATAATACGTATCATGTTTATCGAATAGACCTAGGACTACCCCGCATTTGACAGACCATAAACTTCAAACGGCTTAGTATCGAACTGACCAAAAACATGCGCTCCTATATAGTCCCAAACTAAGAACATACCAAGTTTGCGTGCAGTTAAGTTCCTTACTTCCAACGCGGCCTGAACTGAACGCCCTAATTTACTGTCACGGGCGTTTGTCAATTTATATTTTCAACTGAACTAGGTACCCTCATGACCAAAAGTGCCCCAGGAACCAGGGGAAGAAGCCTATGGGCATGAGAACTTACCTTGATCATATTAGCATCATCAGAAATGAGTCAAACAATACCTTCCTATCTTACATTCAGAGTAACTAAAAAGAATAGTGATTAAAAATCATTATAAAAAGCAATTTTCCATACATCTCTATGGAGGAGTACTAATCCTTATGAGAAACCTCGCAGCAGTGGCTGAAAATTCCATCAACCTGGCAGAGTGATAGCTTATCATGTTATCCATCATGGGGCTTCTTTCAAACTTAAATAGCAACTTTCCCTGATTTATGGTATTCAAAAATGAACTTTACTCCATACATTTCTATGGATGCGTGCGCGGGAAATGCGACGGACGTTTGCAAAATTGGCCAGGAATTGCTAATGAGCGTCCGAAATTTCTCGCAATGCTCTTCGTGCCTCCGAAGACGGAAATTCTTTAGAGGTGAAGAATTTCATTGCTCATCACAACCATGAGAGAAAAAAGGTTATTGGAAAAGTAATATGTTTCACATGTTGTTCTTTACTACCGTCAACATACAGGGCTTGTTTGACATGTTGCCACACCAACGAAAATTGTCCAAAGAGGAAACAATGGAAATTGAGAAGCTATTAAATTTGAAGGCTAACAAAAATGGTTAAGAGCAGATGTCAGGAAAAATTGTTACTCTGAAAGATATTTCAAACATATCAACAAAGCAAGGTCATAAAAATACTAGGAATGACTTAACTGAAACAGTGTGTAAACTAACTGAGAGATATGGTACGTTAATAATGTTTTGCTTAGATGGTATGTTGATGGTCTTTGTAAAATACATAATATACGTACATTTATTTATACATATACAGTTGTACAATAAAATATTGTCTTATTTGCTGTGTGAATTTTATACTAGCATGTTTTTACTTGCAGGTGCATGTGTGGGTGTCATAGTTGACAATGACAATGTTTTGCAAGGAATTTTTTTCCAAGATGAAATGAGGCAATGTTTTTTCTTCCTATCCTGAACTAGTTTGTGTTGATGCAACATACAAACTTACTGAGCTTCGTTTTCCTCTTTATATAATGTTGGTTGAAGATGGCAATGGACAGAGTGAAATTGTAGCAGCATTTACGGTGTTACAAGAAACAGACAGTACAATTTCCAAAATGGTTGATCTGTTCAAAAAGCACAATTCTTCATGGGAACGTGTTCATGTAATCATGACTGACGAAGATGTAACTGAAAGATCAGTATTCTCTGCAGATTCCATCAGCTAGACTTGTGATTTGTCTATTTCATTTATTGCGCTCATTTTGTCGTGAAGTGACCCTAGAAAAAATGGGGATAACCAGTGGACAACGAAATCTCTGTCTAGAGATAATGCAGCAGATGGCATATGCACATGATGAGGATGAATACATGGACCTCTACCATAACTTTCAGGTGAATGCTCCTTGTTCTGTACTGAATTATTTCAATGAGCAGTGGCATTCAATTAGAGATCAGTGGTCAATGGGTTTAAAATACACCACTGGAAATTTTCTTAACACTACAAGCAATAGACTAGAAAGTATTAATGCCAAACAAGTCTGTAATCTCACGATATTCCTCACTTGAAGAATTTGTGGACAAGTTCTTCTTGATTTTGAGAGTCTTGAGATGTGAAAGTGATCACAAAGCTGCACTCTGTTCACAAAAGTTTCCTACAATATTTCACTCAGCTGCTGATGCATATTAAACCAAGTATATGCGATACCTAACTCCATATGTACAAGTTTGTTGAAAAACAGCTTAACTCAGGAAGCAAGTTGTAACAAGTAAATAAAAACATTCTCTACGAGAAAGTTGGTGGGATATAGGATTTGATGGCAATTGGTGGTGTAAAAAGCAAGGAAACAAGGTCTTATCAGAAGGGAAAATGTAATAGTCCTATATTTAGCACAGAAACAACACATGCCCTAGAAATGTGCTAAATATAGGACTATTACATTTTCCCTTCTGATAAGACCTTGCTTCCTTGCTTTTTACACCACCAATTGCCATCAAATCCTATATCCCACCAACTTTCTCGTAGAGAATGTTTTTATTTACTTGTTTCATTAATTGTTTTTCTATGTACAACGGGTTGTGTGACGTCATGTGGGTGCAATTTGCTAAGACATTTTTAACACTTGCTTCTGAGTCTCAAACCACATCAGGTTACAGACATATTCCACATCTCTTTTGGGACAGGAGAAGTCATGTACAGCCGTAAGTAGTCGGGGTTGTGTGTGTGTGTGTGGGTGGGTGGTTGTGTGTGTGTGTGGGTGGGTGTTTGTGCATGTGTCGGTTTTGTATGGTTTTGTATCTTTGATCTTTAGAAAATTGTCAAAAGCTCAATTTGCACTTATGTGTGGCTTCTGTTTGCTCCCATTTGACATGTAAGTGCATGGTTATGATTGTGTGTGTATGTGTGTGTGTGTGTGACTGCTGGACGTGGCGAAGGTGGTGTTGGATGTGGGGAAGGTGGTGCTGGACGTGGCGAAGGTGGTGCTGGACGTGGTGAAGGTGGTGCTGGACGTGGCGAAGGCGGTGCTGGACGTGGTGAAGGCGGTGCTGGATGTGGCGAAGGTGGTGCTGGACGTGGCGAAGGTGGTGCTGGAGTGGTGAAGGTGGTGCTGGACGTGGCGAAGGCGGTGCTGGACGTGGCGAAGGCGGTGCTGGACGTGGCGAAGGTGGTGCTGGACGTGGCGAAGGTGGTACTGGACGTGGCGAAGGCGGTGCTGGACGGGGAGATGGCGGTACGTGCTGGTGGCCGTGGCAAATGCGGTGCTGGACGTGGGGAAGGCAGTGCTGGACGGGGTCCAGCACCGCCATCATCATCGCCATCTCCCCGTCCCTTCTAAATTTCCATTACTTCGTCTCTCGTGATGACGTGCTCCATATGCTGCGATTTTGCGATGTGAGCATGGCTTTATGAATTGCTTATATAGGCCTTTTGAATATTCAAGTTTGTTTGAAAGGCTGGGCTTGACCTTCTTTGAAGTAGACATCACAGAGGGGCATGCTAGGAAAAGGCTGGACTTCACGTTGTTTGAAGTGGGACACGCAGTCTAATTTTCTACAAATCACCTTAGAAATAGATTTTAAGGTCATCCTAGGAAAGTCCACACTTATACATGACACAGCTCAACCTTCTTTGAAGTAGACATTGCATGCTAGGAAAAGGCTGGACTTCACCTTGTTTGAAGTGGGACATGTATTCTAATTTTATACCAAAGTCTGGACTTCACCTTGGTAGATTTCAATGCCATCCTGGAAAGTTCACACTTATACATGAGACCATTGTGTCATTACTTCATGCATGATAAATAATTACCTCTTGACCATCCCATTACGTTGGTCATGTTCACAGTAATAAAGTTACAATCGAATTTCTGAACAAGTTTCCAAGTTCCATACATGGAAAAACAACATAATGCTATATTCAACATGTGTAAGTATACAAACAATACATTCAATGTTTGGAGATTAATCTTAAGTAGCTGATCTTCAAAGCAACATAGTCCATTAGCTTGTTCCATCACAGTGGGTAGTAACTATGCCAATCACATCCACTCAGTCAACCTCAGATATTACCTCAACTTCAATGAAGTGCATTCACAACTCCAAAAGTGACTTAGAATGCACCACCCAGCACAACGTTGAACACCGCACACAACACCTATCCCCACGGCATGCTCTTCTCCATCCTCGCTGAACAACGTTGGTAAGTCCTCCGACAAACCTAGGTACTCTATTAGCTCCTCAACACTTCCACTAGAAAGCATTCCATCAATAGCTTTAATGTCCTTATGCTTTTTGTAGGCAGCATAAAGTCTCCACAGGAAGCCCTGTAACACTGGGTAGTGAGGTGCTGCTGACCTGATCACCCTCAATGGACTGGAGCATGTTGGGAACTCACAACAAATAGAATGTCCACCACATCCACTAAAGCGCAAGTCTGATGATTTCAATGTGACATTGTGATGCACATAGCCACATCCTGAATCAAGGTTGTCAAGGCCAGCTCTGAGATCCTCCATACTTTTTTGAAATAGCAACTTTGTCCCCAAAACTGCTTCCATTTCACCACTAGTAAGCAGCCGACACTCTTTGGTGCATTTCCATTTCAATGGACACATACGGACAAAATGCCGGTCTCCTATCTCATCAGCCACTACACATCTACCATTGAGGTCTACTGGTATGGCACTGTGCTGCCTTGTGTGGTTGTAAGAAGCATCATAGAAGAAAGGCTCTGAACCAGCAGTATGGTACCTTACCCCTTCTAGGAGGTGACTATCTTCTAATTTAATTGCATTAATGGCACAAACATCCTTTACAAATTCCCCTGCTTTTTTTCTATGCACATTCAGTGCCATTTTAAGCACTGCATCTGCACTAACTTTACTGACAGCTGCATGTGCAGATCTGGTACACACCTTTTGCGCTAACCATGGGTGCGTCTGGCAAAAGGCATCATTTAACTGAACTAGTAAAGTGCTATTCTTAAGAATAGCCTTTTCGAGGCCACCCTTATACTCGCTCAGTGGCGTGGTGGCCAGGGGGGGCCTGGGGACCCAGGCCCCCCCTGCGGAGCCAAAATGATGGGGCGCCGTAATACTAGGGGGCGCCAATAAAACATCATTATTTTATTAAATAAGGACGTGACGTCATAACATTATTAACGCCTTCTTACAGGAATTACCGTGTATATTGTACAACAATGAAGGTGATACGATGTTATCTCGAGTAACGATAAACTCTATATAGTTCTGTGGATGACAATAAATAGAACTACATAACGCTGTTTCAAACGTTTAAGTGCATGCGATGGAGAGAGGAAAACGAAAAAAGTCTGGTGCAACGAATCAACGGGAGAAGAGGATGCGAGCTGATGAAAACAAGAGATTAGGTGAGTTCATGGATGCATTTGTAAGCCGCTCAGGTTCTGCCAGCGAGGAGAGGAAAGCAGCAGAAGCAATTTCAGTTAGTACAGTTATTGATCCTTCTGAAGTATTACATGTAGATGTACACACTGTACACACTGTACACACTGTAATGCCAGTTGAGTCTGTTGCAGCCACCACAGTACATGTGATTGATTCAAGCGATGAGGATCCTGAACACACTGTTTGTTCAGAAAGCGATGGAGCCTGCAGTGAAGAATCGGATTGTACGAACACAGAATTTGTCCCTTATTTAGACCAGAAGGAAACTAACAGTGGTGCTGAAATTGCCAGCAATTTCAAATGTAGCACTATACCATTCGCATCAGTCAGCATTTCTGCTGAAGAAGCAACAGGTACCATCGATCCATCAAGATTGGTTGGCCAAAAGCTCAGCCTATTAGAAAAAGAGCATATAATCAAGCTTGGCCTGTGTCAGCCTTCCAAAAGTGACCTAATAGCTACAAAAGTAAAATGTGGAGCCGATAAGTACAGGTATTGTTCACAAAAGGTGTTCTTTCATCCTGACAATACCAAAAGGCAATGGGTTTCTTACTCCCAGAGCAAGAATGCTCTCTTTTGCATACCATGTCTTCTGTTCACTGATGCTTCCTTGAGAGGTGAACATCAGAGAGTAAAACAGGGCAATGCTTTTACAATGAACGGGTACTCAAATTGGAAAAAACAATGCAGTGGTATAGCAAGACATGAAGGTTCAAGTGCACATCAGAACGCTGTCCTTGCTCAAGCTATTTTTTTGCAGGACCAAACGATCATTGAATGCTTTGCTGAACAGTCGAAGGCGGAAGCGGCTCGTCGCAAAGCGGAAGTTGATGCAAATAGAGCACTTTTGAAACGCATTGTGGACGCTATAATATTTCTTAGTCACCAAGGAATACCTTTACGCAGACATCGAGAATCTTTTACCGACGATTCTGCAAATTTGGGCAATTTTCTAGAAATATTGAAATATCTTGCCCTTTACGATGTCACAATGCAAAAGCACCTATGTGATGTGAAAGAAGCACAGCTCAAGGAACATGGAAAAAGAGGAAGGGGATCTAAACTAACATTTTTAAGTAAGATACTCAAAACAAGCTAGTTTCCATCATAAGTCATCAAATTAGCCAGAATATTGTCAAAGCAATTGAAAAATGCAAAGCTTGGGCTTTAATTGTTGACACAACTCCAGATGTTACACATCATGAGCAGATAAGCATATGTGTAAGAATAGTTCATCCGAATGGTTGCGTTTCTGAGCACCTTTTGGCTTGTCAAAGAGCTATGGGAACAACAGCTGAAGACCTATTTACTGTTATTTACTCGACTTTACAATCCAAAGATGTATCATTCATAAAACTGGTAGCTCAAACGTATGATGGGGCATCCAATATGAGTGGTTGTTATAATGTTCTACAAGCACTAATTCAGCAAATAATAAATCCCAATATTTTATACACTCATTGTTATGCCCATATGCTAAATTTAGTTCTTTCGGATACAGCATCAGTTGCAATAGACGTTGTCACTCTGTTTGGTAATTTAGAGACCCTGTATCTCCTCTTCAGCAAATCTTCCAAAGTCCATTCCATATTTGAAGACATGCAGATCTCTAAAGGGTTGGCTATTCGCTCTCTTAAGCGCTTGAATACCGTTAGATGGAATTCGCGGGAAAGGTGCGTGAATACTTTTGTGGAGCGTCATGAATGTATTATTCTAACTCTTGACAAAATTCGAATGGATAACACATTTGATACAAAGCACAGATCTGATGCAACTGGATTGCTTTCTTCTATCAATACAAAGCAATTCATGGCAACCATGTATCTTTTCCAGGAGATCTTTGTAGTCACCGGACCTCTGAGCCATTATTTGCAAACTGTGAACATGGATATTTGCAACGCGCTGGTCATGGTGCAAAGTGCTATTGATTCTTTGGAAAAAATTAGAAACTCTGCTAGTGACACTATTCAGAGGATGGAAGAAGCTACGGCAGGTTTTGGTGACATAGAATGGAAAACCAGTCGTATTCGTCGCCGCAAAG